>JAVJIX010000089.1:315000-480000 GCA_036785185.1 Paratrypauchen microcephalus | reverse complement strand
AGGACATGCCTCAACACCATCGCCTGGCGCTTATGACGAAGGCCACAGGTAGTAGCTGTACAATGATCAATGCTAGTCATGTTCCATAGCAACCATGTGTCATTTCCATAGTAATAATAACAATGTGCAATATTATTTAAAGTCACTTTACCTGCTACTTATTTATTTAACCACCACTGTCCATCACTGCACTGTACACAATCATCTGAGTCACTTTATTGTAGTGATATTATATATTACTGAACTGCTGTTTGTTCACTGCTCAGAATCAAAAACATTTATTGTGCAGCGTTTTTTTAAATTATCTTTTATTATTACAAGGTACATATTTTAACACCACAGTAACATTCACAAAGCACTCAGAAGACACATCGGGGGATGTGGACACGGGAATAAACACCACTGGGCACAAGGGCTAAGAGAAACAGGGGGAGTGTAGAGGACCAAAGGGATTGTCCCAGGTGGGGGGGGGTGGAGATGGAGAAAAGTGTATTGTCTGGGATGAAGGTGTTGCAAAACTCAGTTTCTCTTGCGCCCCCCGAGGTCGCTGCTGGACAGGTCCGAAGAGCCAGAACCAGAGCTCGGGGTCATCGATTCCATGGGTCGCCGGCGGTGGGAGCCTCAACGCCAGCCTCCAAGCAAGAAGGTCCAGTAGCCGGGTCCAAAACCGCCGCACGACAGGACACCGGGCGGCCAGATGGAGGAGGTCTTCAGGCGCCTCACCGCACACCGGACAGTCACAGCCGTACCCGTCAGGGTGTATTGCGTGCAACCTGGTGCAGGTGTAAATGATCCTGTGTCTCAACTTAAAGTCAAAATTACTGACTTGGTGTGGGGTGTACCAATTATATATGTGAGCCCAGATGGGTGTAGTGTCATGTGTGGGAAACGTCTGCGACCACCTGTGTTCTGCCGAAGGGCGCCGAGCGACCCCGGCCACCAACAGTCGGTAGAAGGTGTGCGTCTTCATCTCCGTCAGCCTCGACATCCTCTCCCCCCATACAATATCAAAATCCAGAGAACACTCACCTTCTTCTTCCCCATTTACCTCCCCCGGGTCAGGGACCCTGTCTCAAACAGGTCACCCCACTTCGGCAGGACAGAGGACTGGATCACACTTGCCTTTCTGAGAATTTCGGCTCTCCTAAACCCAACCCTCGCCCTCATAAACCTGCGCCTGATTTCCTCTATGTCAAACCTGCCTGAAACATCTAAAACCTGTCTTACCTGTTTAATTCCCACGCTCTCCAGAACCCCACTGAGCATGCTCTCCCTCCTCTCAGGAGGGTCGGAGAGCATGTCAGGGTTGAAACGCAGAGGCATCCGCCCCAGCTGCCACAGGGAACGCCGTGCCGCCACAGTACACGGCCTCAGCGCATCCCAGGCCTCAAACACCTCCCTCTCGAAAGGGGGAAGCGCTCAAGGGTGACTCGCTGGGGGAGCATGCACAGGTTAAATAAACCGTGCTCACCCAGATGATCTACCTGAACTGCAAAGAAGTCCTTCTACACGGCCGTGAAGCCGGGGTCAAGGAACTTCTTGACTACTTTGAGACGCAACGCGCGGTTCTTAACCAAATCAATGAGTTTAAGTCCCCCTTGGTTGTGCTCGCCTGTCATAACATTGTGTGCAATCAGCCCATGCTCTCTTCTCCAAATAAACCTATTCATCGCAATGCAAATTTTGTTTGCCACTGCGTCCGGCAAGTCGTACACGGTGAGGGCATGCACGAGCTTGGACAGGCACAAGGCATTGACGACTAAAACCTTGCCCTTGATTTTTAAATAACGAAGCCGCCATAAATTCATGCAAGCGTTAATGCTATTGTACAAACCTGTCCATAAATTGTCTCTACAGGCCGCCTCATTTCTCCCCACTGGGACGCCGAGGACCCTGTAAAGGTCCGCTGCGTTCCTGAGGCTCCAGGTATTCTGGGCGGTTGCGAGGCTTCCGGAGAAAGCCACGGAGGACTTGTCGAGATTGACTTTGGCGCCTGAAGCCAGGCAGTAGACATTGAGCACGTGGCGAGCCGCGTCGAGGCTCTGCACGTCTCGAAGCATAAGATTTGTGTCGTCCACGAATTGAAAAATGTTGTATTCCCTACCCGAGGGGCTCGTGAGTCCGCGCACGGCCTTGTCTTTCTCCAGCACAGCAGCGAGGGGTTCAGCCTCTCCTGTGCCTTTTAACATTACAGTGTTGTGTTTTTTAGTTGATTGTACATACTTATTATCAGTGTTGTATAAAGTACTGGAAAATCAAACTCAAGTAAAAGTATAGGTTCCCCTCCAAAAAATGACTTTGGTAAAAGTCGAAGTCACTGACTGAAATGTTACTTGAGTAAAAGTCTTAAAGTATCTGGAACTTCTTGTACTTAAGTATGACAAGTAATGTAAAAATAAATGTACTCAAGTAATGTAATTAAAAGTACAAGTAAAAGTATCCAGCAAAGGCAGTCTGAAGTTACTCGCTTTGTTACTTAGATCGCACAAACACACAGCGCTTGTTTAAATTTTTAAAAGTAGCCACATGTTAATGTTATTTTTGTCCTTTTGAACTTGTGTGCTCTTTCTCATTTGTTACACTTAGCCTACAGCTATGCCTTCCCTTAAGCCGAAAAAGCTAGGTAGCCTGTTAGCTCCAACATCGCCAAATACGCTTTGTGTAACCGAAACAATGTCACACAAAGTTAATTTCTACATGTTATGCTCAAGGTTTCACAAGGGTGTCTAGAATGTCCATGCTACGGTTACTGAAATTGGAATATAGACGCTAACAATTTCATTAATCTAGAACTTACCTCGATGGATGCCGTCTCCTCTTCCATCAGGGATGTTGATTGATTAAACTAGCTGCATGAAACCAACAGGTGTAGGCTGATTGTCATGCGCAAGTAGTGAACAACCCTAGGCACGTCCTGACTTCCTTGCAGTCAGTAGAGTTTTTTTTTTGTAACGAGTAACTAAATGGCACATTGAAAATGTAGTGGAGTAAAAGTATGCAATTAAATTCTGAAATGTAGTGAAGTAAAAGTAAAAGTCATCATTTTTTTAAAAACTCAAGTAAAGTACAATGTCTCCCAAAATGTACTTAAGTACAGTAGTGAAGTATTATTACTTCGTTACTATACAACACTGCTTATTATTATTATTATTTATCTTAATTTTTATGCATGCTCATATTTTCCAACTGTTTCTGAAACTTGCGTTGTGACACTGCAATTTCCCCATTGTGGGACAAATAAAGGATTATCTTATCTTATGTTAATGCAGGTAAACAAACACTCTTATCAGATAAAAGGAATAGTTATTAAAATATTGTAATGAACTAATTACTCAATATTCTAATTTTGCATATCTTCAAAAGAAGAATTGCAATATCATCCATTTACTCAACTGAACAAAGGAGATTGCCTAGCTGCTACCGGTTTTTCCTAATGGAGTTCAGCAATTACTTTCTAAGAAGCGAAAGTAAACACGTCGCTATATAAGAAGAGGACGTGTTTGTCCACATAACTGCAATGAGTTACTTACAGCTGCAGAACTTCCAGGGCATATAAACCAGAGAATAAAATATCAAAATAGAAACAGGCACAATGACGATGACTGTTTTTTGATTGGTGTTCTTTGAAATAAACTTTAAATTAAATATCGGAAATAGAGGTTGAAATCGGTTGTTTTGTTTGAAACTAAATATGGAATAATGAAATAGCAAACTGTTTTCCCATTTTATTGTTTTTCATTCTTAAAGGAAAAGTAACTTTTTTTTTTTTTTTTTTTTTTTTTACAATCTGAGCCTTATTTCGGTAATAAAACAAGTTGTTTTACTCACCCATAGCACTTTGGTGTCATATGGAGCACTTCCAGAGATGTTTTAGATTTGCGGTTAGCCTAGCGCGACTTCTAGCCGTAGCTCGGGGCATATAATATATTCCCCAAGCATGTAATATGCCCCGTGCGGGCTCCAAATAACACAAACTTTAGCACTTTTCAAATCATAGAAGCCCGATGTCTTAGTCTATGATTTCGTTTGAAGCAAAAGTGGCCTGTAATCCGAGATTTATCCATAGTTTACAGCTTTGGGTTTCATGTTTGGGTCCCGGGAGCTGAGAGCACAGTCCGCACATGCGCACTGGCCTCCTCATCTACTCGAAACTATGGCTAAATCTCAGATTACAGGCCACTTTTGCTTCAAACGAAATCGTAGACTAAGATATTGGGCTTCTATGATTTGAAAAGTGCTAAAGTTTGTGTTATTTGGAGACCGCAAATAAGTGCCCCGAGAACTCACATGATGGAGATCGCAAATCTAAAACATCTCCGGAAGTGCTCCATATGACACCAAAGTGCTATGGGTGAGTAAAACAACTTGTTTTATTACCGAAATAAGGCTCAGATTGTAAAAAAAACTTTACTTTTCCTTTAATTAAATTCAAAAGAACGAAATGGTACACGGACCTATGTCATGTTGCTATGTTTTGTATCAAGTCTTTGTACATTTATGGAGCATTGTCACGTGACAGCATGGGTGACATAGACTTGTGGGCAGAGCCTTGGAGATGATATTACAGCTAACTGTAAGGAGGGTTTGAATAGGGCCCTGACGAGATGACTAAATGACTCAAACATGCATGGATAACATCTAAAACAGGGGTCGGCAACCTTTACCACTCAAAGAGCCGTTTGGAGCCGTTTCACACAGTAAAACCCTTTTGAAATTTAAAATGAAATAACACTGCATATAACGGCTTTTTTACCTTTGTGCCATAGAATTACATTTTGAAAATGAATTAACTAAAATAAAATACATTTTAATTAAATACAGTGGTCCCTCGTTATATCGTGGTTCACTTTTCGTGGCCTCGCTGTTTCACAGATTTTTTTTTATTCCAATTTTTTTAAATAGTGTATCAACGTGCATTTCTGCGTCCTGATTGGCTAAAGGACTGTAGACCTTCATCAGTCATTCTCCTCCGTGTCTCCTGTACAGAATGCATTCAGTTTGTCAGATTTATATAAATGTTCGATTGCAGTGTGACTCTGAAGTGCTGTTTGTTTGCAAGTTTTCTCCCCGACAAAACCCGCCACAGCGAAGCGGCGCCAGGACGAAGAGGCTCAGTCATAAGAACTGTGAAATACACACCAAATACACTTTGGTTTTGTTCTATAATACTGTGCTTTTTTTGTTGAAAATCTACGAATGTTTGAGTGTTTAAACAAAAGTGAAATGTGAGAAAATGTTAATTCCAGTCTGAGAAAAGTGTAGAATGTGTGTGGTGAGGCGTTTACAGCCTTAAAACATGGATAAGAATTGTAATTGCTTATCGTGGGTTATTTTTACAACGTAACCCCCGTGATAAAGAAGGGACCACTGTACTGACCCCTGATCTAAAACCTCTTCAGGCATGTTTTTCATGAGGGGGGGGAAAAATTGTTTTTGCATAATACCTCTTCTTTCTGTTCGTGTTTTATGAGATTCATTTAAGTGCAGTGATTATAAAATGTTGCCAAATGTTCTTAAAGGGACATGTTTTTCTTAAGCCTTTTCAGTTTCTTTGGAACACTGTAGCATTCCCAAATTCGAGGTTCCACATGGTACTGTTTATTTGTGTTTTATTCACATGTTTCAGTCTCCTACACACTCTTTGTTATACTCGGAGACCAACAAAGTACTGCATTTCACTGCTGAGTTTGACTCCTGCTCAAATATGACTCCAGTACAGGTAAAAATAACACCTGTAGAACTGCTATAAAAAATGATTTCATTAAAACTCAAATCCAAATGTACAAATTCAATTAGCCTAAAGGTATATGTATATTTACAATATCCAAGAAGCAATAATGAGCAAACCCATCACTTGATAAACCTGCAGATGTTAACAAGCCCTAAAATAGATCACAAGTGTCCAATCCATGAAATTGCACCCACAACCTGAACTCTTCTTTACAGTGAGTCAGAACAGTGTGTCGTCTCTGGAGTGAACATCAGAAGACTTTAAATGAGACAAAAGACACAGAAAGCTCCGCCACAAAACTACTTCGTACTTGGAACCTTTTTCAGAAATGCAGTGAAGTACAAAGTATTACATATTTGTCTTTCAAATGTAGCAAAGACAAAGTAAGTAAGTAAGTACTTAAAGGGATATGCCACCCCCAGGTCAAATTTGGGCATCTCCCCACAGTCCAGAGACTAAAATAAGTGGTGGAAAGCGTTTTCCTGCTCACCCAGCCATTGTCCGAGTCTGTCGCCACTGACCGCCGCGGTATCTGCAGCTACTCCGCCTTAGACTGGAGTCTAACGTCGCCAGAGAAAGATTTCGTCCAAAAGGAATTAATTTGCTCGATGCGTTTCCCAATTACTTTGGGTGTAGTGCGCATTCATATCGAGTGCAAATAAATGTGCAAATCAACACGGAGAGCTTGCCTTGGTCATTTTGGGTGGGAACTATTTTTCAGTGCGGAAGGACATGGCCGTATCACGCAGCACGCTGCCAGGGGAATCCCAGTTACGCACCGGGAAGGGAGTTCCCCTGTTGCACAACGTGGTGCGTGATTCGGCCATGTGGGGAGATGCCCAAATTTGACCTGGGGGTGGCATATCCCTTTAAGTATACAGTACTTAAAGGAGAATTCACGTTTTTTACAATCTGAGCCTTATTTCGGTAATAAAACAAGTTGTGAAAACAAGTTGTTTTACTCACCCATAGCACTTTGGTGTCATATGGAGCACTTCCAGAGATGTTTTAGATTAGCGATAGCTGCAGCGCGAGTTCCAGCCGGAGCTCGGGGCATATAATATATGCCCCGGAGCGAGTTCCAGCCGGAGCTCGGGGCATATATTATATGCCCCGAGCGGTCTCCAAATAACACAAACTTTAGCACTTTTCAAATCATAGAATTGTCGAATTGTCTCTCTCAATGCGTGAGACTTGAGAGCCCTGCTGTAAATGTTTGTCTAAAGAGCAAACTTAAACTACAAAGCAACTAATGAGAGTTCTATAAATGAAGTTATTACCTGATGGTTCTCAGTTTGTTTTATCATCACCGCAGTGTGCGCTTAGCAGCTGAAACTACACTCTACAGTCTGCCCAACAACAGAACAATCTATTTTCTGATTGGCTGATTTTTTTCCGGGGAGCGGGGCGGGGAGGAGGGGGAGAGTTTTTTTTCGCTGAAAACGCGCGGTGCCTGCATAAACTGAGCCACACAGACCGATTTTCTGGGCACAAAAAAATAAAAAATAAAAAAAATAAAATCTGCGTGAGAAATGCCATGTGTGGCGTGTGAACACGTCGAATTGCGTGTGTCACACTCTCAATGCGTGAGACTTGAGAGCCCTGTATTACATGCCCCGAGAACTCGCGCTACGGCTATCGCTAATCTAAAAATCTCTGGAAGTGCTCCATATGGGGAGCATTATTGGGGGTCTGGGGACTCAGAACCAGTCAGTATCTGGTGTGACCACCATTTGCCTCATGCAGTGCAACACATCTTCTTCACATAGAGTTTATCAGATTGTCAATTGTGGCCTGTGGAATGTTGGTCCACTCCTCTTCAATGGCTGTTATGGACGAAGAACACAGGTGCATTTTATTGATGGCATTTTGAATGCACAGAGATACCGTGATGAGATCCTGAGGCCCATTGTTGTGCCATACATCCATGAACATCACCTCATGTTTCAGCAAGATAATGCACGGCCCCATGTTGCAAGGATCTGTACACAATTCTTGGAAGCTGAAAATGTCCCAGTTCTTGCATGGCCAGCATACTCACCGGACATATCACCCACTGAGCATGTTTGGGATGTGCTTGACCGGCGTATACGACAGCGTGTACCAGCTCCCACTAATATCCAGCAACTTCGCACAGCCATTGAAGAGGAGTGGACCAACATTCCACAGGCCACAACTGACAATCTGATAAACTCTATGCGAAGAAGATGTGTTGCACTGCATGAGGCAAATGGTGCTCACACCAGATACTGACTGGTTCTGAGTCCCCAGACCCCCAATAAAGCAACAAAAAAGCACATTTCGGGGTGTCCTTTTATTGTGGGCAGTCTGGGGCGCACCTGTGCACTGGTCATGATGTCGGATCGGCATCTTGATGTGGCGCACCTGTGAGGTGGGGTGGATTGTCTCGGCGGGGCAGAGGTGCTCGCTGTCACACATTTGGACAGATTTGTGAACAATGTTTGAGAGAAATGGTAGTGTTGTGTATCTGGAGTGAATTTTGGATCTTTGGGTCCATCTCAGGAAAAATGGGAGCAAAAACAAAAGTGTTGCGTTTATATTTTTGTTAAGTATAATATTGTTTCTGAACATACCTGGAGTTGTGTTTTGTTTCATTCACACCTGCACAACTCTCTACAGTAGATTCACTTGTGATTTCAAACCTGGAATTCCTGATCTCTACTAAACAAAATGTAAATGTAATTTGAACATTGTTAATTTGAAAACTATCGCTTCATGATATGATAAGGTGGAGCAGAGCATTTTGAGCTTTGGAGATGTAGACAGACTAATACTAAGGGACTACTCAAACATGCATGAATGAAACAAAACACAACTCCAGGTGTGTTTTTGAGGAGGTAACAACATTCTAATATGACTTAAAGGAAAAGTAACATTTTTTACAATCTGAGTCTTATTTCGGTAATAAAACAAGTTGTTTTACTCACCCATAGTAATTTGGTGTCATATGGAGCACTTCCAGAGATGTTTTAGATTTGCGATCTCCATCATGTGAGTTCTCGGGGCATTACTTTGCGGGCTCCAAATAACACAAACTTTAGCACTTTTCAAATCATAGAAGCCCGATGTCTTAGTCTACGATTTCGTGTGGTCAAAAGTGGCCTGTAATCCGAGATTTAGCCATAGTTTCGAGTAGATGAGGAGGCCAGTGCGCATGTGCGGACTGTGCTCTCAGCTCCCGGGACCCAAACATGAAACGCAAAGCTGTAAACTATGGATAAATCTCGGATATTACATGCTTGGGGAATATATTATATGCCCCGAGCTATGGCTAGAAGTCGCGCTAGGCTAACCGGCTAACCTTAAAACATCTCTGGAAGTGCTCCATATGACACCAAAGTGCTATGGGTGAGTAAAACAACTAGTTTTATTACCGAAATAAGGCTCAAATTGTAAAATTTTTTTTTACTTTTCCTTTAACGATCACAAGAATCAATTTTGTGTAATATTGGTGTAATATTGTGTAATATTACTTAGTTACTGGCCTCCTCTGGTTTTGCTGTTGTCGGGAGTGAGCACATTTGTGGACAGAGGAGATGTTTGTGGTTTTATCTTATCTGTACCTGACCAACTTTGGATTTCTCGGTTTATTCTTTCCCCCAGTCACCTTCAGATAGCTCCATGTGTAGAAGTCCATTCAGAGCCCTACACCCTCCTCCTGTCCCTTCTCCTCTCCCTCCGTCTCTCTTTTCCTCACTCGTTGGTCTGTGTCTCCTCATGTCCTCTGCTCCATACTTCCATCATGTGTTTGTACCTTCTCTAATGTGATCTGACTAATCTGGTTACTCTGGTGTGACTGATGGAGCTGTGTTCCAGAACTAAATATACCTCCAGCACCCTGTGACCCACCACAAGTCAGAGCTGACATTCTCAAGATAAGGTACTGTAGAATGTTAGTACATTTTGTAGCTTAAGTTTCATGTTTTCTATCTCTAAATATTTATCTTTGGCTGTTTCCCTTCTCATTTACCATCTCGAAGTTGGATTTAGAGTGATTTGTGCATATGAGACACCTTTATTCTCCTGTATTCAAGACATCATTGCTCTTTTTTCACCTCCACCGGTACACACCAACTGTGACGTCCACACTTTATTCTCCAATTTGTGTCATGACGACTATTTTAATTGGATTGATCGAAGCGTCACAAAAGTGGGACAAAGACGAAAAACTCCTCTGCAGTGTACCCTCTTCTCCCATGTATTTGACCCAGTACAAATGTATTGTTTAGTTTAGTTTGTTTATTTGATTTATTTGACAGGAGCATTAATCACAAAAAATGAAAAGATGCAGAGCTAATTTCCATCTGCCTTTCCATCCCTTGCATGAGCAGCTCGGATTAAAATAAGTCTGTGGTGTACATCTAATTATGAAGTGTTTTCTCGTCAGATAATCAGGAAGTGCAGATTAGCATGCTTTTTCATGTTTTAATAGTAAAAATCAGGTTGGCTACAGCACTTAAAGGAAAACTAACGTTTTTTTTTTTACAATTTGAGCCTTATAATAAAACAAGTTGGTAATAAAACAAGTTGTTTTACTCACCCATAGCACTTTGGTGTCATATGGAGCATTTCCAGAGATGTTTTAGATTTGCGGTTAGCCTAGCGCGACTTCTAGCCATAGCTCGGGGCATATAATATATTCCCCAAGCATGTAATATGCCCCGTGCGGGCTCCAAATAACACAAACTTTAGCACTTTTCAAATCATAGAAGCTCGATGTCTTAGTCTACGATTTCGTTTGAAGCAAAAGTGGCCTGTAATCCGAGATTTATCCATAGTTTACAGCTTTGCGTTTCATGTTTGGGTCCCGGGAGCTGAGAGCACAGTCCGCACATGCGCACTGGCCTCCTCATCTACTCGAAACTATGGCTAAATCTCGGATTACAGGCCACTTTTGACCACACAAAATCGTAGACTAAGACATCGAGCTTCTATGATTTGAAAAGTGCTAAAGTTTGTGTTATTTGGAGACCGCAAAGTAATGCCCCGAGCACTCGAGTTAACGGATACGCTACAACATAACTTCTACGAAACTGCTCCAAATGACACCAAAGTGCTATGGGTGAGTAAAACTACTTGTTTTATTGCTGAAAGAAGGCTCAGATTGTAAAGAAACGTTACTTTTCCTTTAAATACTTGGTATTGTTGCGGTCTTCGCTAGTTCAAATCCTCGTAGACATCTCACAGTGCTTTGTTAAGGTTTTCATATAAGCCAAATTCTTCTGCGCTGTCCCTCTTGTGTGTGTAAGTATGTGTATGTTTGTGTGTGTATGTGTGAGAGTGTGTATGTAAGAGCTGAGAGCTGCACCATATCAAAGTCAAGGACGCTGCGCTGGAACAAACCAAATGTACACCCAGACAACAATGCCATAGTTGTACAAATACAATAAAGGTAAAGGTACATTCAGGCCTCGGCATCAAAAGCCGCACTGGTAGGGTTGCCAACTCCATTCATCTTCTTCCACTTTTCCATTTCCATTTCACGGGGGGCAGCAGCCCAAGCACCCAACGCACCAGCCCCCATGGATCCTCCCACGGGTAGTGGGTCCACGTCGCCCGTCAAGAGCGGGATTCGAACCGCCAACCCCTGAGCTACTGCCAACTCCCTGAAAAATAAATAAGGTACAGGACCGGCCGGCAGGATTGTCTTCACCCTTCATGGTGTAATTAATCTTTTTAGCCCTTTTTTGTAGGTGTGAAGCGATTTTTAAACTATTTGACTCAAACCTGAATTGAATTAGATGCATATTTGAGTGATATGAACACATGGAAAATAAATAATTATCAACAATTTATTTTTAATACAAAATAACAAAATTAACAGAATAAAATAAATATCTGTCCTACTTAACTTAAAACTGTATAAATCAATATAAACAGGGGTAAAAGTGACCAGTAATGAAAAAAGCTGAAAGTCACTGAAAAGCTGTCCCCCCGGAACATTTTTGAACTCTAGATACTCTGAGATGCAATCTGGGGTCATTCCAGCCAATAAAAACTAAGATGTCAACCACCAATTTTTTTTTTTTGGGGGGGGAATTCCCTTTCCCCCTATTGATGATCCCACTGTGCACTACCTTGTCACAAAATGTGACTTGCACTGGATGGAATCAGCTCGGGATGTGTAGTCTGGACAGTCGCTGCTGACAGCCAGACTCAAGCACATTTCTAAATGATCATCAGTCATGGTGGAACGCTACTTGGGCTTAATGATCTTCATGTGGGAAAAGGCTGACTCACATAAATAAGTTTTCATAAATCTATCTCCATTTTATCTGATAAATGTTCGTTTTAATCTTAAAATAAGCCAAGCAAACTGTACTGCACTTAAACACTCTGTGCCCTGTTTTTGGACCCTCACCCACAGTTTAAGGACCCCTTCTTTTTTTTTTAAACTTAAATTTAGATTAGTTTTTGCTTTGCACTTAGTCTTGCACTTCTAATCAGCGTGCATTGAGGAGGGAGCTGGTGTGCACTATGAGCAGGGAGGAGAGAGAGCGTGAAAAGGAGCAGCGCGCTGACGTGAGGCACGGACAGGTAGGATGTTTTATAGAGTTAACCTGCTCTGTGATACACGCTGGGACGCAAAGGTACACTCTGCTGCGCGTGCTGGCGGCGCGCGTGGTGTCCGCGTGTTCCAGTCGAGCGCACAGGCTGCGCTGCAGTGCGAAGCCCCGCGCGGCCACGCACACTGGTAAAAGCGGCCGTAATGAAATATGATTGCAGTCAATCGGTGTCGTAGTACTCGACACCGATTGACTGGTAGATGGCGACTGACGTATTGGGCACCCCTGTTTTAGACACTATTTTTGATTTACACGTTAATATGGGACAAAGTGCGTCCCTATTCAGCTCAATATAGGACGTGTACTTTTGTTTCTGAATATGGGATGATCTGTTTTTCAAGGGACGGTTGGCAGCCCTACGCACTGGACACCTCTAGTTGGTGGGGGAAAAATACTTGAGGAACGTCCAGGGCATCTGTTGCATTTTGCCAGTGCCTTATTTTCTTGCTTTCTTTGTGAATAACGGCAGACCAGGAGAGAGAGAGAGAGGCTTTAGGGTATAAAACACATCAACGGAGGAAATCAGCACGGCAGCGTGTCTGGGTCCATGACATCGTTCAGAGGCGTTCAGAGTTTCATCACTAGCTCCAGGGTCGTTCTCTTTCTTTTTCTTTTGGATAATGGCAGCGCTACATCACTGGAGAGTACTCCCTGATTGGTTGAAGCTCTGGACTTATGAACAGAGCATCTGATGGCTAAACTCTCAAGAAGCACCACAAAAATGCTAGATTCTCACCGCGCTGACGCCTGAAGACGCATTGCAAAGAGGCCCAGAGCCACATCCACATAGACTTTGAATGTAAATTCCACGCTCTGACGCAGCGGTCTGAACACAGCTTTACAGGGAGGCTAACGGAGGAGCATCACCCAAGACATTCAAGTTTAAAACCTGCTCAGCGTGCCAGCCAATCAGCCACAAGAGCAGCCACTGTGACCATGGCAACCACAGCATTTCTTTGTGCATTGCCGCTGTGACACGAGCTCCTTGTGTCCATGCAGATAAATTTTAAGAAACATAAACGCTTTAAGGACAATACAGACTTTCACCCTGACGATGAACACAAAGAAGAATGACCGTGAGATAAGTTATATAGTTTTCACATTCACTTACAGTGGATATAAAAAAGTCTACACACCCCTGTTCAAATGACAGATTTTGGTGATGTAAAAAAATGACACCAAGACAAATCATTTCACAAATTTTTCCACCTTTAATGTGACATATAACCTTTACAACACAATTGAAGAACAAATTGAAACCTTTAAAGGGGAAAAATATAAAATAAAAAAGTTGGTTGCATAAATATGCACACCCTTAATAATTGATGTTCTGCTCAACCATTTGGTAGATCACATTTTGAGTCACTATATTTTATTGGAAAATGTGTTGAAGTGAACTCTACCTGACTGGGTCATCTCTACTACTGGAGGTATGCTATGCATAAAATCCATAGATATCACTCTTTTTTGACAGTAGGACTTTTCACTCATCCTGCAAGTTTAAAACAGAACAGATCACTTCTGACATCTCAACTACTTTTGGCTGCATTTTCAACGGTAAATTAGTTTTTTTTCAACATATTACATAATCATAACATGTTACTTAACAGAATTCTGTAACATGATGCAACACAAAAACATCTTATAAGGGTCAAATATTTTTTTAAAACATGAGTTGTCACATGGAGTGACAACTCAACCATATGGTAACAGTGAATTTATGCTAATTTCATAAAAATGTACTATTTTCAATGGAATAAAAACACTTCTGTTCATGCATTGTTGTCAATACACTTATAGTGTTATTCTACTGAAATTATATGTGCGATGATTTCTTTTTTCCCCTTCCATCTCTTTCAAGATGGATGCTAAATCATTTTATGGTTCACAGCCACGGAATTTTAATGCCCGTGTACCTTGTAGAAGATCCTCATGACTCTGAGGCTGATTTGAGTGATGATGATGACATAATAGGGGATCTTAATTATCTGCCCAAACAAGTTGAAGTGATTGGGGATCTTTCCACTGAATCTATGGATGAAGAGGAGATGCCCTCTACAAGCACATCTGCTAAGAGGAAGCTAAAAGGGAAAAACAGTTGTCTTCTGTGACAACTACTTCACTAGTTTTGACTTGGTCCTGAGCCTGCATGCAAATCTGGGCATCAAGTGCATCAGCACAGTCCGCTCAAACCGCATTGATGGAGCTCACCTGATAGAAGACAAACAGCTGATGAAGAGAGAACGTGGAGCTCTTGATTACAAGTCCACTGAAGGTCTACCTGCAGTCAAATGGTATGACAACAAATGTGTGACCCTCCTCAGCAATGCTTGTGGGATCATGCCTCTTACAAGTGTCCAACGGTGGAGAAAAGACAAGAAAGTGAAGATTGCTGTCCAATGCCCATCACTCATTGAAGAAGAAGAAGACATCCTTTATTTATCCCCGGAGGGAAATTATTTCTCTGCATTTGACCCATCCTTCAGGAGCAGTGCTGTCTATAATCAGCATATGGGTGGCATCGATCTTTCCGACATGCTGGTTCATCTGTACAAGACCCAAGCCAAGTCACAACACTGGTACTTCCCCCTGTTTGGATACTCCCTTGACCTGTGCATTTCCAATTCTTGGCTGGTCTACAAGAGAGACTGTGACCTGTTGAAGGAAAAACCAATGCCTCTCAAAATGTTTTGTCTGACTGCGGCCCATAGTCACAGAGTTGTGCGCCCAGAGTTGGCCGGCCATCATCTGCCAGTCCACCACAAGTGTCCTGTGAGAAGAAGCACCTCCCCACAAGACCCCCAAGAGCCCCACGGCCACAACCAGACATACACTACAACAACTATGGAGTTTGGCCACTTCACGCTGACAACAGGGAGTGTCCCTCTGCCCAAAGGGTGTGTCAAGATGGAAATGTGAGAAGTGCAATGTTTTCCTGTGCTTGATCAGAGAGAGGCCATGCTTCATGGCATACCATCAAAGATAATGTGGCAGAGATTACAAGGGATCCTTATTTTGTTTGTGCATTTTCTTTGAGAGGTTTGTTTTGTTTTTGAATTTGTTCAATGCAAGGGCAGAAGTTACGTTCTTTGGAGATTTTACACAGCACAGCTGAGAAGTTGGATATGTCCTCATGGGTCCTTTTTTGTTATTTTTAGAGAGGGGGAATACATAAAGGTTTTTAACAATGCAATAATCACAAGTTTTGGAATTTTATGCAAACATTGGGAGTGAAGTTCCTTTGTTGAAAAAGAATTTACTTGTCATGAATTGTTTTCTGGCATTTTTACATTTTCTACTTTCTTTTTTGTATTTGTAGGTATTACATTTTCATTTCATTGCTAATATACATTTATAGTTATGTATTAGGCACTTTTACCATCAAGCAGCATCTCAACCATTTGGGAGATATATTTATGTATATTTATTAGGGGTGGCACGGTTCGGTTCGTATCACGGTTTAAGGGTCACGTTTTTCGGTTCTGTATGGTTCTTATTGGTTTCTTTCAAAATACACCTTATATCCATTTATCTTAATAATCCACAATAACAGGATATAACATTAAAAAGGATATAAGATTATATAATAATCTAATGTAATATAAAATCTTAATACAATGTAATAATGACACAATCTGAATTTGACATGACTTTAAGCCCATTATTGGAACCATCTCTCCGATCTGGTGGCAGTAACTATGTCACCTGCTGTTGAAAAAACCCAACCACTAGATATTGAAGAAACAGAAACAAAAGTACGTGTCTCATATTAAACTTCTACCGGTGTGCGGGCCACGCTCCGTCTGGAGCTGCGGACACCACACCTCAGCGAGCGGGCAGGTCAAAGGGCAGGTTAAACTTTATAAAACATCTGTCCGTGCCTCACTTACCGCCTTTTCACGTGCTCTCTCCTCATGTTAGCTTCCCTGATAGCGGGCATCGCTCCTCAATGCCTCTGATTAGAGCGCATTTCGGCGGCGGCGTGGGAGGGGGGTGTCCGTGACTTTCCGCTTTTCCCCAGACACCGGACTTAAATGACACTGGTGCATCCTATATGTCCTTGCCGCTATCTCCACTCTCACTTGCCATTTCTATCTAACTTTATTTACCGCACTCATTCATCTTTCTCTTTTTACGTACGGGCATGCCAGAGGCAAGTATACATTGCGCATGCCCGGAACCATCAGGTGCGCACCGAATGGTTCGTTGTGACAAGCGAACCGAACGGTTTGTCGGTTTTTCATGAACCGTGCCACCCCTAATATTTATATATTTAAAAAACTGGGGGGTCTATATATTTTTTTTAATTTAATTTTTTTGTTATTAGTGCCCCTATA
The DNA here is from genome assembly GCA_036785185.1 of Paratrypauchen microcephalus. Taxonomy (NCBI): domain Eukaryota; kingdom Metazoa; phylum Chordata; class Actinopteri; order Gobiiformes; family Gobiidae; genus Paratrypauchen; species Paratrypauchen microcephalus. The sequence continues at coordinate 463,345 of JAVJIX010000089.1, read as the reverse complement.
GACCAGTTTCAAAGCTACGTCATCACTGAATGCGCGCGCAGTGCTGACTCAAAACAAAGCCACTGCTGCCATAAAACCCCCAGTGAAGATATAGAAGAGAAGAACTCGAATAAAGAGAAACAGATGGAATAAATGATAGTTCATATCATTCAACTGACACACACAAGTGAACACCTGCTGCTTGTTCAGGGTAATTTGCCCAGGTGTTCAATGGTGTTTAATCATGCTGATTAACTAGCAAGCACAGGACACCGCAAAGCTCACAGACATATTAACCGGGTAACCTCTACGACAGACACATGTAAACGAACACGAAAAACTTTGTTAAAATGCATAAGTTTTCGCATGACCATCATAAATGGCATTTGACATGACTGAGATCACATCTGTGACTCATGAATTAAGTCGTAGTATGTTACTTACCCCACAACGCAAGTGCAGTTGGCTGTCAGAACGTAGTTGTCGCGCTTGTTGATGATAGCCCAAGCATTGTACATGGTCGTCTTGTGGCCTTGTCTTTGACTGGGGAGAACGTCAGATGCCAACACGCAAAACTCCCCATCGATATTGTGGTATTTTACCTCCTGTACATGGCCACACACGGCAAACTGGTAGGCATCCATGGATTTGTATGCGTGCACTTTCTCTCTTGTATACACGCTGGGCTTCTCCACTAAATAACAGTGGATATCTGGCCACTGTAAATCTGGCCACTTTCTGCGGCCGTACTGCCACTCCGTGATCGCATAAGGATCTGGTAGTCGAACCCCGTTGCTCAATGTGAGCTTTTGAATGTAGCTCTCCCTATCGTTCAGATACTATGGTCCACCATGGTTGCTTCTGAGTCAGGCATGCGCGCGCATGCCAGTGACGTCATGTTTGTTTACTAACAGTAAAGGGGTCTATAATCTAAAAAAAAATAATTAAAGACTAAAATTAAAGGGGGGGATTTCCGGCAAGATGGCGCCGCTGTGCTTGGCTTCGTGTTTCGCTACTTTTATTATCTTTGTAAATAACGTGTCCACACTGCTTGTATATGATCGCCAGACTCTTCTGAATATTCGTGACTGTGTGATAAAACCTCTCATTGTTGATGGACAGTCTAAGGTCGTTTTCACACCTGCCTTGTTTGTGAGTTCGTTTGCTCCTTTGATTCGGACCTTTTGGGCTGGTGTGAATAAAAACCAAAAGTTTCGATCCGGAGCAAACAAGCGAACCGAGACCACCTAAAAAGATCGGTCTCGGCACGGTTCCATTCGAATCCTGGTGCGGTTCGTTTGAGGTGAGAATGCAGACCGGACTCGATCCGACACAAGTTGGCTTTTTGTACTTAACGAGCTCCCGTCGTATGTCGAGCATTATGGGAAACCGAGGCTTACGAAACAAAATGAAACGAAACGTACGAGGTTTACTTACATTTTGCATGAAGAGCAAGAGTCAGAACTTGATGCGCACATGAGCGCTGTCCTCCGTAGTCGTCTCGCCCTGTGTCTTCGTTGTTTGGAAATTGATTGTACAATAGTGTAAACCTCACGATGCTGCTCAAACATTTGTGCGAAATGAGCAAACCATATCGCTAAGGCTAGATTGAAAACAGCACGCAACACCATTATTCTCCTCCTTCCGCGTTTGAACACCGCGTTTGGACAGGGCTCATTTCTGTCCAATGGCTGAGCGACCTCAGCACACGTGCTTTTGTTTATACATGTAAGTTCGCTTGGGGAAAAAGGTGCAGTGTGAAAGCGAACCGCACCAAAATAAAAAAATAAATAAAAATTTGGGCCGGACCAAAGCAAGTGAACTATCGGACTTTCCTGTTGTGAAAACGACCTAAGACGCTCCCTCCATTCTTGGCATCTGTACCCCACTGTCTATGGCGTGTACCTGCCTCACTGCCCCGCACATGTCACGAGTGAAAGCGGGGAAAACGGAGTGGGGTACTGGTGAAATTGAGAGCTTACCTGGCGCAGTCTTCAAATTACGACCGGCACCTCAAGTGGCTTCCTCGGGAGTACAACAGATTCCTTGTGTGGCACTGCTCGGAAGTCACCTGGCTCCGACCTACAGCCCCGGACACCAGCTAAAAACATCCCAGCCGCGTGCGGCGTGTCAGCGTCTGCACACGGGGCTCCTGCAGGGGAATCTACGCCCACTGGCTCGAGGCTCCGACTCCGAGGAATCCGACTGCGCAGCGATCCGTTTCGCCCTAATTAATACGAGGTCGCTGACGAATAAAACTTTAATTTTGAAGGATTTCTTTGCAACACGTGTGGTGGACTTTCTCTTGTTGACGGAAACGTGGATCAAGCCCGGTGACGACAGGGTGTTCACCGAGCTCCTCCCTTCTTGGTGCTCTTTCCTCAGCTCCCCGAGAGCGTCTGGTCGAGGGGGCGAAGTCGCTACAGTTTTTAAGGACAATTACAAATGTAAGCCTTTACATGTAAACAGGGGTGTAGTGGGCGTGGTACACGGGGGTACGCCGTCCACCCACTTCTCCCGACGTGAGATATAAAAAAAATAACAAATATAAATTCAGGGATGAAAGAGTTCCGTTTTTTAGCGGATCTCCGCTTTTTTCAGCCGCGGGGTAGCCTATTATTTATTTATTTTTTACATCTGTGCAAATTGGTTGAGAAAGATTTTGGGTGTATATATATGTATAGTTGTGTTTAGGGTCGCCAACCGTCCCTTGAAAAACAGAATGTTCCCGTATTCAGAACAAAAGTACGTGTATCTCGTATTAAACTTCGTATTAAACTGCGGGCCGCGCGAGCCCGTGTCTGGAGCCGCGGACCGAGCGAGTGCAGCTCTCGCAACAGAGCGTACCATTGCGTGTACACAGGTTAAACTTTATAAAACATCCTATACCTCATCCTGCCTGCCCGTGCCTCACGCGTCGCTCCTCGCTTTTTCACCTGTGCCTTTTTGCGTGCATCAGCTCCTCCTCAATGCCTCTGATTAGACGAAGTGCAAAGCAAAAACAAATCCAATATATACTACTAGTACCTGTTAATAAAATGTGTTTTTTGTACTTTTATGTTTTACTTTATTGCTAACATATAGCATATAGAAATCCAAATTTCAGAAATTTAACATTTTCCAGAGGGGGGGGGTAATTCACATCCATGACGTCACAAATCGCGTACACCCACTTAAAAAATCCCCACTACACCACTGCATGTAAATGATTATACATGTTTTTAAGTATAGCTATTCACAAGCTTGAGCTTGCCAGTCTGATTCTTTATGCTGTTCTCTATCGTCCACTAAAATACAGTAAGAACTTTATGCAGAAGTTTTCAGAGTTTTTGCTGAGATTGTACGAAAGTTTGATCAACTACTGATCTGCGAGGACCTTAACATTCATGTTTGTTGCCCATCTGATCAGCTGGCTACTGACTTCAAACGTCTTTTGGCATCCTTTGGAATAACTCAGTCTGTAGAATCACCAACACACAATGCAGGGCACACTTTAGACTTAATAATCTCCTATGGGCTCTCTCTATCAGTTATCGAAATATCAGTGACACCCATCTCAGATCATTTGCACATTATTTTTGAAGTTATGACCCCTGCATCTGTCTGCAAGCCCCCTGCCCCTGCCTCTTGTCGTCGTGTTATGACGTCATCAACGGCTCTGGAATTTGCTGCAGCTTTTGTGGAATCAGACTCAGGCTGATGGAACTGCTCTTCCAAAATGCCCTGATGGTTTTTTATCTTCTTTTTATTCAACCTGCACAGGGATCTTGGACACTATTGCTCCTTTCACACGCAGGACCCCCAAGCCCAGGTCTGAACCTTGGGTAAATGATACCACCCGGGCTCTCAGACAGCGCTGTAGGCAGGCAGAGCGGCGGTGGAAGAAGGACAAATTACATGTGTCTCACTATCAGCAAGCTATGAAAGAGGCAAAATGCAAATATCTGTCAGATATTATTTGCAGTAATGGACATTGCCCTCGTGTGTTGTTTAACACCATTAACTCTGTTGTGAATCCACACTCCTCAACTATAATTGATGCCACTGTTTCCACATGTGAGAACTTTTTACACTTTTTTGTTGATAAAGTGGTATCTGTGAGACAATTGACCAGTCACAGCATCGGGCCTGTCCAGCCTGATAGTGACGTACACTCTTCAGTGTTCAGTCAGTTTGAACCATTCTCTCTTACTGAAGTGGTTAAACAAAACTACAAACTGTCCTCTAGACATCTTCCCCACTAAATTGTTAAAGGAGGTGGTTAATACTGTAGGTCCCTCCCTTCAGGTTTTTATTAACACTTGTCTCAGCTCAGGTTGTGTCCCTGACTCTCTTAAACACGCCATAGTGAGACCTCTTCTCAAAAAAAACGAGCTTGGTGTCAGTGTTTTATCAAATTTCAGACCGGTTTTTAATCTGCCTTTTATTTCTAAGATTCTTGAAAAGGTTGTTTTAATGCATTTGCAGTTGTTTTTAGATAGCAGTGCGGTTTTAGAGAAATTCCAGTCTGGGTTCAGATCCCGGCACAGCACAGAATCTGCACTACTCAAAGATCCCATGACATGGTACTTCTTGATGCTTTTATATGGCTCCTTAATGGTTCCCTAATACTGTAAATGAATCCTTCTTCAAAATCAACACTCAGTCAGTGCATGAGAAAGACCCCTGTACACAGACATGGTCAAAAAATATCTCTCTGAACACCTGATTCTGGGAGTTTTTACTTGAATGCAAATGAGAAGGACAGAGATAGGTCAGAGCTGCGGGGGGGGCCAAATGAGCCGCTGGTTCCTTGTTTTAGCGGTGCGCTGTGCGCTGGCCCCACTTCCGTGTTTTAAGAGCGGAGAAAGAAAGGAGAGCCGTTTTAATGAAAAAAAAAAATTTTTTCACAGAAAATAAAATTAAACCACTGCTGTTTCAGAGGTCCAGAGGCTCAGATAAAGGACTTCCGAGCCTGGAAACACTCACACGTGCCTCCAGGCAAATAAAAAAACTAGGGCTGTCAGTTTAACGCGTTAATTAGATTAATTAATTACACTGCTAATTAACGCATTATAAAAATTAACGCAATTAATTATGAGCGGCAATTCAATGCGCGCGCATTTTAAATTTGGCGTGCGGGGCCTTTGAACGGCGAGTTTATTGATAAAAACGTGACGGAGCAGGTCCCTCTTGTCCCTGGACAGCGATGACGCGATGAGAAATGCCGTGCTACCATTGGTCGGCTACAGAGACAAATGCACTTCTAATAGGGGAGAGCACGTGAAACGCGCGAGCCCGTTTCCCTATCCCTAACCATTTTCAATTCCCATAACCTCTCCAGCGTGTTCTGTCGCGACTAAGGGTGCACACTTAGAAGTTTTGACTGTCAGTTTTGCCCATCACGCTAAATCACGCTAAACCCGATCATTTACTCACCCCGCGCTGCTGCCTCCTCCCTCCTCCCGTGGTGCGATGGTCCGGACACATCCACACCGGGAGTTTAAATCCTCCTCACGGGTTCCGGGGCTCATGTGAGCCATGAGTAATTTACACACACAATTATTTGTATTCTCTGTAGATTTGAAGCCTTGTATATTGTAATGACTCCAGGCTTCTCTTAGTCTCCAATGAACTTTATTAAACAGAACTTCGGACTCACTCAACATTAACAGTCCAACACCTGTCCACGCATGCGCCCAACAGCCAACCCCTTAAAGGCACAGACACCATTAACCCAGGTCATTACAATATTATTTATTGACGTTGCATGAAAGCTGCTGTACGTGCTCACCTTTTGGCACCAGAAATATGTATTTGCCATGTAATAGTGGAATGGTGTAAATGAGCTTTCCAATGAATGTTACATAATGTGGGAGGGGGAATGGGGGTCTTGTCATGTTTACAGTGGAGACAAAGAGAGTGAGTGAAAAACTTAGACTCAAAGGGGAAGTCTGCAGTCTTTTCATTGTACCACTATAAATCACACATTTGACACCTTTTTTGCACTGTGGGAGAGCACAATAAACCACCTAAAAAAAAATATTTTAAAAATGCGATTAATTAGATTAATTAATTACAAATCCTGTAATTAATTAGATTAATTTTTTTAATCGCCTGACAGCACTAAAAGAAACGCATTTCGCTTTGCGTAGCTCATTTGCGGTCCAAACTCTCTGGGCGTGATTTCCAGAGACGGTGGACGGTAGACATCCAGACGGGGGTGGAACTGCATTTTCCGTGTGACATCATAAAGTTTCCTTTTTCAGAATCGCCAATTTGAGCTGTGTTTTTTTCAAACGCAGAAAAGGATCGCAAATGCTCAGTTTACACATTTCGCAACTTTTAGCCATGGGGGGGGCCCTAAACAGGGTAGGGGAGCTCACATTAACGTTCAAAAACCTCAGAAAGTGAATATTTCATACCATGGGACCTAAATAACCAACTTGTTTTGGAAGTCCCCCGAGCCAGGCTCAAACACTGGGGTGATGGAGCTTTCTCTGTGGTTGGTCCCAGATTGTGGAACAATCTGGAACAATCTGCCCTTTGAGCTTCGTAACATCACTGATTTTAACCTTTTTAAATCTAGGCTCAAAACACATTTATTTAAAATGGCTTTTAATACTTAGTACTTAGTAATTTTTCTGTTTTACTGTTTATTGTTTGACATTGCTTTATTCTATATAATGTTCTGTCTTTTGTATTGTTGTATTTTCTGTTTTTAATTGGAATGCACTTTGGTCACCATTGGTGTTGTAAAGGGCTATATAAATAAAGATTGATTGATTGATTGATTGAAGCTAATACTTTGTTGCAGCACCTTTGGCTTTTATTCCAGGACTTAGTCTTTTTGGGTAGGAGCCTATCAGTATGACACATCTTGATGTACTCACTCTTTTTTGCAAGACGGCTACAAATCTGACAGATTGCAAGGGTATCTCCTGTGCACAACCCTCTTCAGATCACCCCACAGATGTCCGATGGGATTCAGGTCTGGACTCTGGCTGGGCCATTCCAAAGCCTCAATCTTATTCCAGTGAAGAGACTTACTTATTTCAAAAAGAGCAACTATCTTGTGTGGACTGAAAGGGGATGGTGTAACGTTTCCTAATGGACATAAAGTGTTATGTAGCCAAAATGCTGAGTCTCATGGACAATGGCTAACAGATTTAGATTTAGACTTAGACAGACTTTATTGATCTACAAGGAAATTATTTGGATACAGTAGCTCACTCATCAAATATAGAGAACTGAACCTATGGACTTTCAAAAACATCTGATTGGCAAGATCTGTATTATACAGCTGAATTAACAGCTGTACAATACACCCCCTCCCAACAGGCATATCAAATATTGGAATAATGTCAGATTCTTGCAAGCTCCATGGCATACTGATCAGAACACATGGTCATAAGCATACTGATCATGAGGATTTTGTTTAAAATTTGAGATAGATGACAGATTAACAGTATTTGTGCCTCCAATATAAATATAAATCAGAGGTGGTCCAGGGAAGTAAGGAATGAATGGTCTTTGGGACGCAGGGGTCCTGGAACTCTCCGAATCTAACTGGAATACTCTTATTTTACCTATACGAAAACATCACACCAACACTTATCGTATGGTGCACTTTTTTAAAGCAATAAATTATTTGGCATTAACACCTTCCTTACCTGTGTTTGACCCTTATCATATTTTAGCTATACTAAGCCCATAATATTAATGGTTTACAATTATGGATTTGGCTATTCATTTGTCTCCCTCTAGCAGTGGAGTGTTGTAAAGACTTTGCATTCACCTTCAAACGCGGTTATTATTTATTCGGACTCATTGGTGCCGTGTTTGTAGACTTAGCAGCTTGGTAGTGTAATGGTTTTTTGATCGTCATTAACTCATTGAGTGCCAGCCTGTTTTCAGAATTCTATCCCCCAGAGTGCCAGACGTTTTAGTGTATTTTTACTGATTTTCCAAGACTCACAGAATACTGAGTTCTTTGACTATATAAACATGGCACACATCAAAATAAAGTGTTGACTCTCTTCTTTCACCTAGAAAAAAATTATGTTTCTAACCTTTTCGGTTCTCAAGTAATTGATAGTAGAACATAGAGAAGTTTCAGCAAAAACAGTTTTTTTTTAACCACAAAGTGGAGAAAACGAGCGTTTTAAACAAAGAGTCATTTCGAGCAGATCAGTGATTTTGACGTCAATATTTATGGATTTAGTGACACCTCAAACATCTAAAACAACAGAGAAAGAGATTACATTTTTTATTGACAAATATAAGAATATAAGGCTCTGTGAATTGAAAATTCCTTCAAATCAATAGTGGCAAGAGATGTTTACAGGATATAATAATATCTTTTCATATAAAATAGAACTTTGTCACTTCACAACAATATTGAGGCTCAGAGTACAGATCTATAATAAAAACTAATATATACACACACACACACAGAAGTAGTTAGAAGTAATCAATAACTGTGAGAAATTAGAGTAGTTACAGTAGTTATAGTTAAGTGTGTAGAGGATTCAAAAGTGGATTCTGTTGTTATCAGGGGCAATGACAAAGCTGCTAAGGTGGCAGTTAGCAAGCAGTGGCAGGATCAAGGAACCTATTATATCGTCAGGAATGAACCCTCAGACTGGTTGTTGGAGGCTCAGGGAGTCTCAGTGCAGGAACAGTCCATGTGGAGGGACAGCTCGGGGCTGTGGAGAGGTTCCCCATGGTCAGCCTGCATTGCCCATGGGTCCTCTTTCAAAGGCCGCTCTGGGAGTCACCCAATGTTGAGGAAACTGGCAGTATGGTGGCATCCATACAATGTCTTTTAATTAATTTGTCCAATGTTAAGCCCACCTCAAACTACTTTCAGCCAGCTTTTTGGCTTGATGCAGAAGTGACTATTCATTTTATGGATATGGGCTGCAAAGTGCAAGGTAAGAGATTTCTTTTTGTTTTTGTTGAGTCTTTTACAGGCTGGTCAGAGGCATATCCAGTCGAGAGGATGCTACATCAGTCATTAAGGTAATCATCAAACATTACATTCCTTCTCATGGCTTCCCTGCCCTGATAAGGTTTGATAATGGTACACATTTCAATAATGAGGCTCTAAAAAGTTGAGGGAAAAAAAGTTAAGCCTTCGTCATCGTTTTGGCTCTGTGTAACATCCGCAGAACCAGGACAGTGTCGAACATATGAACTGTACATTAAAAGATAAATTGGCTAAAATTTGTGTAACTTCAGGGCTGAATTAGCTGTAAGCCCTACCCCTGGCCCTCCTGGCAGTGAGACAAACTATTAATAGAGCCTCAAGTTTTTCTTCTTATGAATTGCTCACTGGACGATTGCCTGGGCCAGGGTCCATATTGGTACCCCAGGAAGAGGTACCTCCCTAACCTCCAGTATAAACGTATTGGCTATCTGGTATCCAATATTTCTTCCCAAATCAGAGACGGAGTGCAGATTTTCTGGATGAAGCAGCTATTTCATCACCAGCGGAGGTGTATCTGAACCACGGTGGATTGGACCATATAAGGTGGCCACTCGGACCAATAAAGCAGTCCAGCTTGAAGGGAAAGGACATAAGTGGTTTCATCTCACGCAGATCAGAACTGTGGACTCGTGATCTCTTTGTGTTTGTTTGTTGTTTGTATTTTTTTTTCTACTTTTATACATTGACATAATTGGGCTCTGTTTGTTTCAATGACGTCTAAGGGTTTAAAACTCCAGGTGTGGTGTAAGGCGTAAATCTCTCCTCCCTGTACATGGTTTATTGAGATGTCCTTTCTGTAGGTTGAGTTCACACGCACACTTACATGACTATTTTAGGGGGAAATATGTAACAGGGAACAATTACGTTTGTGGGCTTTCTGATCATCCTTGGCATTCTTGTATGGGAAGCAGTTCATAAAAATGCTCAAATTAAGCTGGAGAAGACTCTCTTAAAACGTGACCCACGGTCACTCTCAACGGGAGAATGTGATGAGCATGTCAAAATTACCATACAATACACCAGGGGGTCATATCCAGACGATGATTTTATTGCAGGATGCACAATGAAACAACTTCGATACTGTGGTAAGAGCTTTGCAGATGTATATTTGTTCACAGAATCACAAACCCTACTCAATCCACACGTAGGTAACATCAAGTTAGCCAAGGGTCAAGCACCCGTGGGGAAAAATGGGCTGTCCCCCTGGTGTTAACTATACAAACTCTGACAGAACCCTTTGACAAAGATATGTGTGGCATCCCAGTTACTTTACATATATATATTACTGTTGATGGGGACGTTAATCGATTTGCTGATGGGGTAATTGGAATAAAATTTGTCAGTGAATTGATCAGTGAGGAGAACTCTGAGGTGATAGTGAAACCAGTAAGTGATTGGACTACACAACAATTATGGGAAATGGCTACAGGGTATAAGGATCCTAAGGAGGACCAGAAACCACACGATCTCACCTTGTTTGAGGTGATGACCTCTTAGTAGAGGTCAAAAGGGGGAAATGAAGGAATATTAATAATATAAACACCAAGTGACTTGCTTGAATATCAGTTATCACAAACTTAATGTTTATAGGAAACACTGAAAATCACATATGGATTGTATTATGTGACCTCGGGAGTTAATGTGTGCCAGGAAGGTAAATAGCAAGGTTGGGGAGTTATGTGGAATTTATGACAGGAAGGATCTGGTTCTGGTGAGCGCGCTGTGGAAGACGGCAAGGCTGGTGGAAAAGAAAACTGTGCGGATGATGTGGGCCGGAGCAGAAGGCGGATTCTGAATCAACATATTATTTGCATATTGTATTTTATCTGTGTGTGAGGGAGGAGCAAGTTGTCAGTTTGCTGCTGACTTATTACTGTAAGCTCTAGGGGAGGCTGACCCAGAGCTCTGCTTTAGACTTTTTGTTAGGGAAATAAACTTTTGATTAATTTGACATTTTTGAATCTTGGTCGTCTTTGGAGAAGAACCTGCTATACATTCAACACTATTCTTTTGTTGATTTAGATATGTGCTTTGGTTCATTGTCATGCTCAAAGATGAAGTTCCTCTTCATCTTCCACTTTCTAACACAAGGCTGAAGGTTTTCTGCCAACACTAACGGGTATTTGGAACTGGTCATAATTCCCTCCACCCTGAATAAGGCCCCAGTTCCAGCTGAAGAAAAACTGCCCCAAAGCTGCTGCCACCACCATGCTTCACTGTAGGTACAGGGGGTCCTCGGGTTACGACGGTCTCGGGTTACGACGTTTCGTGGTTACGAATGCGCCCCCATTAAAAAAAATATGTATATATTACGCGTCATTCCGTCTTACGCGGTTTAGCGTGGTAAGCGACGTAAACAAACGCGAACGGCGCGCGGCGCACGGCGGAAGAATACACTCTGTTGTGGTTGTAGGGCGAAGAAGACGGCCTCGTGTGCGTGTCCAATGTGGGCGGAAGTACCTGATGTGGGCTCTGATCTGCTCCTATGAAAGCGGCAGTGATAACCAAGCAGCGTAGTGGTCTAATTATTGAGATGGAAAGGTTATTGGTGCTTTGGTTGGAAGATCAAAGGCAAAATCCGGCTTACGACGAAATTCGGGTTACGACGCGTCTTAAGAACGGATCAACGTCGTAACCCGAGGACCCCCTGTATGGTGTTATGTGTTGTTTTTGCCCAAATATACCTTTTGGAATTATGTCCAAAAAGTTCAACCTTGGTTTCATCAGACAGTAACACATTTTCCCACATGTTTGGGAGATTTCAGATGTCTTTGTGCAAAATTAAGCTGGGCTTGGATGTTTTTCTTTGTAAGATATGGCTTCCGTCTTGCCACCCTACCCCACAGCCCAGACATATGGAGAAGACAGGAGATTGTTGTCACATGTTTTACACAGACAGTACTTGCCAGAAATTCCTGCAGTTCCTTCAATGTTGCTTTCGGCCTCTTGGCAGTCTCCTTGACTAGTTTTGTTCTTGTCTTATCATCAATGTTGGACAGCCGTCCTGTTCTTGGTAATGTCACTAATGTGCCATATTTTCTCAACTTGAAGATGACGGTCTTCACTGTGTTCTATGGTATATTTAATTCCTTGGAAATTCTTTTGTAGCCTTCACTTGACTGATGTGTTTGAATCCGTCTGATGCTTTGGAAGCTCTGCGGACCATGGCTTGTACCAAAGTTCAAAGTGTACTTTATTGTCAATTCACTATGTAACAGACATTACACAGAGGACTGAAATTGTGTTTCACCACACTCCAAATGTGCAATTTAACTAAAAACACACACACACACAGCTACACTCATGACATAAAGTGTACACAGGCATCAACAATAAATACACATAAAACATACAGGCAAGCATATACTCTTCCAACAAGAAGGAACGTTTGAGGTAGAATGAAATGTGCAATATGTAAGGTGCAAAAGCGAAGGTGGAATTTGTAAAGTGCAAGAGTGCTGAAAGCTGCATGGACATCAGTGTGTGTAAGATTGTTTTTTTTTTGGATGTCATTAACAAGAATAAAATGTTCATGGAATGTTCATGGAATTTTCTTCCGTGTGTGTTGATTAGCCTGATGGTTTGTGGAAAGAAGCTGTTTCTGAGTCTATTTGTGTGGCACCACATACTGCAGTAGCGCTTCCCAGGTGGTAGGAGGGAGAACAGTTTGTGTGCTGGATGGGTAGTGTGGATGGTAGTCTCTTGGAACAGCGGGATGTGAATAAGTCCTGAATGGTTGGTAGAGATGATCTGATGATCTTTTCTGCAGTCCTCACCACCCTCTGTAGAGCCTTCTTGTCCACAGCTGAGCAGCTGCCGTGCCAGACAGAGAGGCTGTGGTGAGGATGCTCTCAATAGCACCCCTGTAGAAGGTGGTGAGTGCAGAAGTCTCTTTATGTACTGGAAGATGTGGCTACAAGAATGTGAGGAAAAGCCTACTAGAACAGCTGAACTTTACTGTATTTGGGGTTGATCAGAGGCACTTAAATTGCCGACAAGTGTGTGCTGACTCCAGTTTAACATGAGTTTGAATGGAATTGGTTAAATCTAAACACAGACACATCCCGAGGGTGCGTATAGTTATGCAACCACATTATCTGTTGTTTATTTTACTTCATCTCCCTGAAAGATTTCTGTTTGCTTTTCAGTTGCGTTGTACAGGTCACATGAAAGGTGGAAGGTCTTGATCACAAAAACCTGACATTTGGTGTGTAGACTTTTAATATCCACTGTATCATGACATAACCGTTAGCAGTACCGCCGTGCTTAATGGCCAAACACTCAATAAAACGCAGTCAATTAAAAGTGCCCACATCTTCGAATCTAACACTGGATGTTTAATTAAACCTCTCATCTGCTCTGAGCCTCTCTCCTCTCTTTCACTCCATCCATCCTCTCTTGTTCTCCAACTTTCACTATATACATCCTCTCTATCCCTCTCTCTTTCTCCATCCTGCTTTTTTCTCTGTCTCCATCCCTCTTGACCCTCCATAGTCTCATCCCTTTTTTCTCCCTCTCTCTCTCCATCCTCTCTGTCTCCCTCTTTCTCTCTCTATCCTCTCTTTCATAGTTTGCTTTATTGTGGAAAAACCATATGTACATGACACATAGTGAATTGAAATTTTGTTTCCCTCTAACCAAGCAGGACAGTGATAGAGACGGCCACGGGAGATGTGTGTAACAGAGTGGAAAAGTGCAGTACAATCAATGACAGTATTCACAAACATATTACGACAAAAAAACAACAACAATTGGACAGGTAAAACACATAGCATTTTATTTGTTGATGACAGACGGGTGGGTGGGAAGGGGAGCAGTCCAGAAAAATGTATGAAACTGATTGAAAACTGAAGCAAAGGCAAACATTACTAAATAGACAGAGCAGAGTGTTTACATAATACATGTCAGATGAGTGGAATTGGAGTGTCCTTTGTTTATAGTGTGCTGTGTTATAAGGCTGCAGCTGTGACCTTGGATGTGTTTGTGCAGAAAATGCAGAGTCAAAACAAGTCCAGTTGAATCAGACTTTCAAGGAGAATTGATTACACCGAAAGGGGGAATAATTTAACATAATCGATACATTTTTAGAACCCAGGTGAAAAGACAATTAGCCAGAACCCTGGCTTTTTGCCAGGCCCCCCAACTTTATGCCACACAGTTCCACAGCCATTATCCGTGATGTTATCCAGTGCCAGGGGGGTTTCCACAGATTGAAGATGGTACAGCTCAATCTGTGCCTCCTTCTAATGTAGACCTCCCTAGTCTGCAGCAGCTCCACTGTGGTGTAAAATGACAGCCGACGGCTCAGGGCTCTTTATCTGCTGCCGGCATTCCAATTTCCGATGGGTCAGAAAGTATCCCCCAGGCCAATCCAGATGTCCTGCCAGCAAAATTCCAATAGTAAATCTTTTCACGTCTTCTAGGAATAGCGGTGCCAGGCACACGACGCGTCCCTCGTGTTCTGGCAGTGACTGTCCGGCTCTCCGGACTGGCGCTCCTCTGTGAAAAAAGGTGTGCCAATTGCGTTGAGGGACCAGCTTTATCAATCTATAATTTAAGATTTTGAAAATCTGTTCCAAACAGGAGAAAAAAGAGAAGATGTGAGAAATAAAAACACCAGACAGAGCAAGATAAGGGAGGAAGAAGAAAACATGTCTGCTCTCCACGACAGCTAGAAGAGAAAAAAAAAATCCTCTCAATCCCTCTTTCTCCATCTCCATCCTGTTTCACACCCTTTCTCTTTCTCTCACACCCTCTTTACCTACTTTGGTCTCTCTCTCCTCATCTTCTCACTTTCTCACTCCATCCTCTCTCCTTTGCTCAGTCTCTCTCTTCTCATTCTCTTGCTCTTTCTCTCCCCTCTCTATTGCTGTTTCTCACACCCTCTTCTCTCTTTTCATCCTCTCTGTTTCTTTCCTTCTCTCTCGTTCTTGCTTTGTCTCTCTCACACCCTCTTTCTCTCTCTTCTCGTCCTTTCTCTCTCCTCTCTCTCTATTCCTGTCTTTTTCCACACCCTTTCTCCCTCTCTCTGTTGCTGTGTCTCTCTCACACCCTCTTTCTCTCTTCTCATCCTTTCTCTCTCCTCTCTCTCCAGTACTGTTTTTTTCACACCATATCTCTCTCTCCTCTCTTTCTGTTGCTCTGTCTCTCTCACACCTTTAGAACAGGACTGAAAAGTAAAAGTACTTATGAAAAAAACAAAAACAAAAAAACAACAAACAACAACAACAACAACAACTTGATTGATTAAATCGTTTCTGCAGAACAAAATTCAACACAAATCTGTATCAAAACATTTGAGACAAGACATTTGAAGGTTTTATAAGACCGGTGCAGAATCTGTGCAATTTTTTTTTTACTCTTTAAAGGGACAGTGTGTAAGATTTTTACCCGTTAATTACTGAAATTGAAGATACCCATTCAAAAGCCTTTTTTTTTCAAGCCTTTTCACTTCCATCATGAAATCAAAGTATTCTTTTGGACTTAGATATAGTCACATAAAAGGGGGATCTTCCCCATGCAGAGGCAGCCATTTGGTGAATACGAGAGCCGCAGAAGGACATTTGGGCTCCGCCATCATGTGAGTTCCTTCGGGGCAAGGCTCGTGGTTTGCGGTAAACAACACAAGCATGCTGCCGGATCATAGACGTCGATGGATCTAACACGATGTTTTGGACTAAAAGTGGCCTGTACTGGATTTTATTCGCTGGATCCTTACGGACAAATTGAGGAGGCCAAGTTTATGGTGAAATACAGAGTTTGGACCTGTGCAAAGCATTCTAAGGTAAGCTAACCTCGTTTTGTGCTTTTCAAACGTATAAAAGCCCCATGTGCTAAACGGGGATAAATCTCGGATTACAGGCCATGAATTGCATAGTCAAACGAAATTGTAGACTAAGACATCGGGCTTTCATTTGATGTGTAGAGTGTCATGGTACATGATCGGGAATGTGTGTTTTCATGAGAAAAAACAAAACAAAAACGGGACCGCGTTTTATTTATACAGTAGCGGTGCGCGGCTTGTGCGCGGGTACGAGAGCTGTCTGCGTTACGGCGCGCCCGGGTGACCCTCGAGGTCTGCCGTAACAGAAAGTGCAATAGCACCATCCACCTATGCGCCACGAATCCTACACACTGGGGCTTTAAGTACATGTTTTTTTTTTACTCCAGTTTAAAGGTACACTGTGTAACTTTTTGGTTGGGGGTCCGTTACCCGTCACCTGCTTGTTTCTATGGATATGTCATTGCTCTGCCTGGAATGTTCACCAGCTCTATTTTACATTTATTCAACTACCGGCGTTTTTTTTGTTTTTTTTTTAAAAAAAAAAACAAAACAAAAAACAGATATTCTGACTGGGAGCGGGATCGCCTCGCTACAGATCTGACCTGTAACTTGGTCTGGTTTGGTCTCCATGAACATAAAGTTTTAATGTCATACTGTGAAACATTCCAGATAAAGCAATAACATCTCCATGGAGAAAAAAAAAGCATTTGACGCACCCTCCACCAGAAAAGTTACACAATGCACCTTTAAATTACAAAATTGAGTACTTTTTTCACCACTGGGGGTAAGAAATGCCGAAAGTGCAAACCAGGGTTCAACGCAAAGAGTAAATCTAAAATTGAGCTATTTTGAGTTATTTTTGTTAATTTTCACACATGACAGTAGTTTTGATGCTTCAGTGAGAATCTACAAAAGTAAATAAAAACAGTGTCCAAACTTTTGACGGGTTGTGGAAAGGAGAAAGGTCTGTAGCCCCTTTGTGGGAGTAGGACATCTTCACATCTTCACATTGTAGAGTCTGAACCACGAACCACAAACCAAGAAGAGCCTCAAGTGGACAGCAGTGTGTTTAAGGGAGCACTGATTGAAAACACATCTGCACAACAGTTCCGCTTTAAACGCAGCGTGAAGCTCTTTTCTTTCTGTGCTCTGGCCCCTCCCCCTCCTGCGGCAGATGGGCACTGGGCATGTCTACGGGTCAAAGGTCGCATCCACCAGGGCATCTGACAGAAGTTGGGAGAGTGTGTTTGGCGTTCATTGCGTTTTATGATATGAAAATCAATGTATTTGTCAAACTCTGGGACATTCTGGCCATCTGCCCCTTCAGAGCCTGCTGTCTGTGTTCACCACTGAGGACCAATTTTGTGGCTTTAGTACGGAAGAGGATTAGGGCCACGTGAACAGATTTTTGTTTTTTGTTATTCTGAGAATGAATCTCAGAATTTCTGAGATTAAAGTCAAATTTTCTGAGAAAAAAATCAAAAATTCTGAGAAAAGTCAGGAAATTCTGCCTTTTTTCCCTCAGAAATTCTGACTTTAATCTCAGATATTCTGAGAAAAAAGTCAAAGTGCCTTCATGCAGGAGGAACTGAGGGGAAATGGCCAGATGCACGTTCGAGCATTTCAGAAGGGATTGGTGGTATCGCAAGAAACAGTAAGGCAGATCCTCCAAGCACTTGATCCACGCGGGGTAGAAAGAGATGCCCTGTTTGGGGTCATGTGATATACGCCGTCTCACCTCTCTCAATGCCTGATGAAGATCTCATGGGATCGAAACGTTGCCTTTTTAAGTAAATAAATTACCTTTGGAGCATACTGTACACAGTGTGCAGACCACTCTCCTAATGCTCTTGAACAGCGCCATCATGTTAAACATGTCAATCATGTATTAACTATATATATATATGTATAACTATTGCTGATTTATTATGATTACATGGCCTGATTGATGCCGTTTTTGGCAAAGTAAGAAATTCTGAATTTCTGAGATTAATCTCAGAAATTCAGAATTTCTTACTTTTTCTCAGAAATTCTGACTTTAATCTAAAAAATTCTGAAATTTTTTTCTCAGAATTAAAAAAGAAAAAAAAATCTGTTCATGTGGCCCTAATCCTCTTCTGTACTTTAGAGCTGTTTAAAGGTGTAATGTGTAACTTTTCTGGTGCATGATTGCTACCTGTTCTTACAGGTAGCTTCTTCTGCCTTTTTCGTAGTTGAGTGCTCTTGTGGCTAACTGGCTGATACACTGAGCAATTTTAAATTTTTTTCAATTTTAATCTTACATTTTTAAATGTTTGGTATTTTGACTAACTAAGAAGTGCAGTCTGTGTGGTTCAAAGGACAGAAGATAAGAACTATTATAGTGGATTGTATGATTTGAGCAGTTTGTTTTTTCTGTATCCATGGCGACCCTGTATAGAGCTAACTATGCTAACCAGCTAGTTCTGAAATGACACTAAATATTTCAGAAGACATTCCTGAGGGAATGTCCCGTCTCATCACCGATTGAAACAACAGAGAGGAAAGATTGAGGCTGAGGAGAAGCTTTTCTATTGTGTCTCCAGAGCTCAACTGCTCCCCCTAGAGGCTGCTGTTGTGCTGCTTACAGGAGAGACACTTTTGTCCTGAGGACTGTTACTCTTCTCAAACTGCCCTGACACAGATCTGATGACTCAACCTGCTGAACTGCATTGAGGCTTTTTTTAACAGGGTCTGACAGGGTCTAACAGGGTCTAACAGGGTCTAACAGGGTCTGACAGGGTCTGACAGGGTCTAACAGGGTTTGTTAGCCAGGCTTCCCAGGCTTCCTATGAAGGGTTCCCGAGATATGAGCTCACTTCGGCTAGATCAAAGACACATCAAAGACAGATCAAAGGTACATTTCTGCGTTGCTAGGCAATGCAGAAAATTCCTGAAAATTCCTGCAACTTTGACCTGCTGGTGGCACTAGACGGTTGGGGCTGGGGGCCTATAAATTGCTGTGGGTAATGAGGAGACTGGCTGGAATGTGCATGCAAAATTTCACAACTTTTTACCAGACGGTTCTAGGGGTTGCCATAGACTCCCATGGTCAGAGAAATAATGTATAATAATAATAAGAATCAGTAGAAACACTTTTTTTTTTTTAATCTTTTAATATTACAAGGTACACGATAATACACATTTCAGGCACATAATAGTACAGATTTCACCACCACAGTAACAGTCACAAAGCACTTCTTTTTTCTCTCTTCAGAAAGATTTACCCCGTGGTACGGAAATGCACCACAAGGTACATACATTCGCAAAGCGCTCAGAGGACACATCGGGGGATGTGGGTACGGGGATAAGCACCACCGGGCATTTGGGCTGAGAGGAACAGGGGAAGTGTAGAAGACCAAGGGGCTTGCCCCAGGTGAAGAAAGGGGTCTGGGGGAGAGCAAGGGCGACGCAGCGCCAGGGAAGGCCCAGGCGCCAGGGACCAGGGGGGACAGCGGAGGGGGGTAGGGGTCAGAAGTCCAACCGAGGGAAGCCGGCTATGGTGCCTAGCACCTTTGGTGTTTGGCCCCAAAAATATAGCTGCAAGCAGCAATGTGGGGCCAAGCAGTGACCTGGGAAGGACGCAAACATCTGTGAAAAGTTTGAAAATAATCCTATGAAGGGTTCCCGAGATATGAGCTCACTTCGGCTAGATCAAAGACACATCAAAGACAGATCAAAGGTACATTTCTGCATTGCTAGGCAACGCAGAAATGTACCTGAAAATGTCTGCAACTTTGACCTGGAAGAATATTTTATAATAATAATAAGAAGAATCAGTAGAAACACTATGGTGCCTCGCACCTTTGGTGCTTGGCCCCAATAATAATTTTCAAAAGATCAAAAATCAAAGTCAGCTTTATTGTCAATTCTGCCATATGTGTTCAACATACAGTGAATCGAAATTTCGTTTCTCTCTGGCCAAGTAGTGCAAAAAGACAGTGTACAAAATACAATATGAAGACAAAACAAAAACTATCTAAAACTAAAATCTAAAATCTAAAAGCAGTGCAAAAGAATAAATAAATACCTATTTACAGATGTCCAAAGTGTGCAGTGTGCATCAAAAATGTGCAATGGAAGATACAGCAGTGAAATGGTAATGTGCAATAGAATGTGTAAAGATAAAAATAAATGTGCAACAGTTGTAATTCCAGTACAACAGTAGTAAAATTCCAGTTGTAAATGTGCAACAGTGCAACAGTCGTCCTTAGCAGCAGTTTTTAAAGTGTCTAAGAGTTATATGTCTTTTTATGGAATACAGGTTATGCCAATCTGGGGTTTCATCCTGGTCTAGTCCTGGCCTAGTGCCCGTATAGTCCTGTTTTAGTCTTGGTATAGCCCTGTCCTGTTTAATCCTGATTTAGTCTTAGCTCAGTCCTGGCATTATTCTGGTTTAGTCCACAAATCACTTCTCACAAAAGCTAAGGCCCTGGGGTCAGAAAGAGTCCATAAATACAACACAAGTTACACAAATAACTCAGCACAAAAGCTTTTATCACAGGGACACAGCTTTGTCCTCCTTATGTCCCCATGTCCCCATATGTCTCCAGAGGGACATATCTGTACACGTCCTCACATGGACACACACACACACACACACACACACACACACACACACACACACACCTTTTTAATTAGGCGCTGTATGACTCATTGACTTGGTGCCTCTGAGCTGGGCTTAATTATAACCATCAGGATAATAAAGTTTGTTTGGCTTTTGATTCTATTAAGACATGATATCTCCGAGTAGCAGAAAGGTGAGGAGGAGAGATACTGCACACTAAACAAGGAAATGTGAAGACACCATGTTCTAAAGGTGAACTTTTCAGTGGAGGAGGGTGTGACACCTGCTTGTCCCGGCTGAGGTGTTTAGTTTCAATTCTGTTAGTCATAGAGTCGGGTTAAAGGTGGGAGTCCCAAAGGATTTTCCTCATGTAACGCTCAGTGAGTGATTTTAAGTAAAGAAAACTCTGGTGGAACTTTTCACCCTTGACTCCAGAAGGCCTCATGAGCCTCACAGAGTTACTATTGTAACCACACAGGAAATGCCCCAGACTTAAATAGACTCTATTGGGTATAATGCTGCGTTCAGACCCCGGCATCAAAATGCACCAAACGCCTCCTGTTGGACTCTCTTCATTTAAAGGAAAAGTAACGTTTTTTTTAACAATTTGAGCCTTATTTCGGTAATAAAACAAGTTGTTTTACTCACCCATAGCACTTTGGTGTCATAAGGAGCACTTCCAGAGATGTTTTAAGATTTGCGGTTAGCCTAGCGCGACTTCTAGCCTCGGGGCATATAATACAGTATATTCCCCGAGCATGTAATATGCCCCGTGCGGGCTCCAAATAGCACAAACTTTAGCACTTTTCAAATCATAGAAGCCTGATGTCTTAGTCTACGATTTTGTTTGAGTCAAAAGTGGCCTCTAATCCGAGATTTATCCATAGTTTACAGCTTTGCGTTTCATGTTTGGGTCCCGGGAGCTGAGAGCACAGTCCGCACATGCGCACTGGCCTCCTCATCTACTCAAAACTATGGCTAAATCTGGGATTACAGGCCACTTTTGACCACACAAAATCGTAGGATAAGACATCAAGCTTCTATGATTTGAAAAGTGCTAAAGTTTGTGTTATTTGGAGACCGCAAACATGTGCCCCGAGAACTCACATGATGGAGATCGCAAATCTAAAACATCTCTGGAAGTGCTCCATATGACACCAAAGTGCTATGGGTGAGTAAAACAACTTGTTTTATTACCGAAATAAGGCTCAGATTGTAAAAAACGTTACTTTTCCTTTAAGGCGGGTGCTTGCCACTCATCGACTCGCAGCAAATTTCACTGAAAGTTCAGAATTTTGTACTTGCTCAAATGTGCTGTTTGAATGTTCATTACACATGTCCCCCACAAACTTGCTCCTGACACCCCCGTATGAACACAGCACCATCTGAGTGATGGAGTCACTCGTGGTGGGGAGAAGACAACACAGCAAAGGGAGAATGCAAATCACACAATAAATCATAACATCTCCCGATTTTATGATTGTGACTGGAGCTAAAGATGACAGGTGCTTGGTTAAGAGTTTTAGAAGGTTTCAGGGACATGTGAGGCTCCAGATTCATTACGGTGTCAGATAAGGCTAGTATAAGTGAGGACTAAAATGTCTGAACCTATTGTAAGTCTGCCATAATAAAGAGTTATAATAATAGTTACTGTGAGATCTGGTGGGAGATAGGAGCAAGTGCTGCACTGAGTCCTACAGGTGTCTCTATGGGCCCAGTTTCAGCTGTTCTTCTTTTTGTCTTAAAGTTCCACAGATAAAGTGTACATGACATGTTCTTCAAAACAGACTTACTTCACTTGCCTCCACTCACCTCACATGTGGCAGAAATGATCACTTCCTATTTGGAACACACTAGTGAGTGAGTTATCTCCAGGCTATGGTTCAGCCTGGTGCATGTGCAGAAAAACATCAGAAACAAGTAGTTTGAAGCTTAATTGTGCAAAAGAACAATACTGCTTAAAACATTTTAAAGAAAAATCTTTATTTAAAGGTCCCATGACATGGTACTTGTTGATGCTTTTATATGGCTCCTTAATGGTTCCCTAATACTGTAAATGAATCCTTCTTCAAAATCAACACTCAGTGCATGAGAAACAGAGATAAGATGAGAAAGAGTAATTTTCCTCTCTCTGAACAGGCCATTATGGGAGTTGTTGCTTGAATGCAAATGAGGAGAAAAGAGCTGGCCTATAGTAGAGGGTGGGGGCGTGGCCAAACTCTCGGCTCTCAGCTCTCAGATGATCCATTTCCGTGTTTTTGCACGGGGGGAGAGATTTGAAGCGTTCCATTGAAAAATAAACACATTTCCACAGAAAATAAAATTAAATCACTGCTGTTCAAAGGTCCAGAGGCTCAGATAAAGGACTTCTGAGCCTAGAAACACTCAGACGTGCCTCCAGGCATATAAAAAAACGCATTTGGCATTGCCTGGCGCATTCGCGGTCCAAACTCTCTGGGCGTGATTTACAGAGACGCTGAGTACAGACAGACGGGGGTGGAACTGCATTTGCATTTCTTTTTTCGATCTGACGTCAATAAGGTGCCTTGTTCAAAATCGCCCGTTTGAGCTCCGATTTTTTGTAACGCAGAAAAGGATCGCAAATGCTCAGTTTAGACATTTCACTACTTTTAACCATGGGGGGGGGGGGGGGCTAAACAGGGTAGGGGAGCTCACATTAACGTTCAAAAACCTCAGAAAGTGAAAATTTCATGCCTTTAAAGGTCCCATGGCATGAAATATAATATAATATATGATTTTAACCATGTGTTGAATAAAGATTTTTCTACACAGTATATTATACTGTATATAACACTGTACTGTCCACATGAGGGGACTTGTGTCCATGACTCAGACACACTCACTGTGTGCACATGGACAAGTGTAATCCGATTGCAAACGCATTGGGATCGTACGGATTCATGTACACAGGCAATGGATTGGATAGGGATTGGTTTCCCCAATCTGACTGGAACCCCTGGCTTTGGCCGATAGCAATCCGCTTGGTGTCGCCTTGTGCACGATTTCGGATCGGATCTGCGTACTGCGCATGCGTGGAAATTCGTGCCAGGGATTTCATCTGGAAGTGGTAGGAGTGGTAGGAGGTGCCTACGGCGTCATAAGTAGCGATTGTTGTTGCAGGACTTTCAGACGAAAACATGGCTGCAAAGAATGCAACAAGCACGCACTACTGGACAGATGAGTTCCTGCTGCACCAGGTGCGAGAGCTAAACATTTTTAAATTTATGGATGGACGGCGGACAAGAAATGCTAGTCTTTATCAGAAGATAGCGTTGAAAATGGAGCAGGCAGAGTTTGTTCGGACGTCTGAGCAAATCAAAATTAAATGGAAAAACTGCATGCTGTATCCGTATCCACACCACTCGGCGTACTACCACCCACAGTCCCCATCCTCTTCCCGCATCCGACAGCTGTCCTCCACCCCACAACCAGATGGCTCAGGACAGCGTTCCTTCATGGCACCAACAAGCCCCATCTTCCACCATTTCTGGACTATGAACATAACGCACAGGGCACTTTTACAAACATTGAGTTTTCTTTTGTGACCTTATTGTATCAGAAGAGAAAGTGTGTGTGTGTGTTTTTAAACTGTTGTATAACTTGTAAATATTAAATCAGTGTGGAAATTTACTTTTAAGTTGTTCACTTTTAATTTACTTTTAAGTTGTTCACTCAGACAGGACCAAAGAGTCTACCCACACAGAGAACGGAAGAGACTACAGAATTTAAGATACAAAGACATACAAAATGAAAGTTGTTGTGTAATTTCACTACCCCAGACCTTACATAAATGATAAATGAACGATAAATCCATAGCTACAAATTTAATGCCTTTATTTGTGGCACAAAAGTTGCAAGCAACAAAAAACAAAATGGCAGAACATGATTAAAACAATGGTGTACGCAGAGGAAAGTGTGCACTTAAATAGTCTGCAAGTGCATCACTGATCCTCTGTCCAGTTTCATTGTCTTGGGCGCTGTAGGCACGGACACCTGGCTGTGGTATGGCAGATTCCAGCACTGCGGCATCAGTAGTTCAGGTGGGATTTAAGCTCTGCTCGTCTTCACACAAGTTGTGCAATGCACAACATGTAGCAATCATGTATGGGCTGAATGTAAAATGAAAGTCACTTTGCTTCATCA
Source organism: Paratrypauchen microcephalus (assembly GCA_036785185.1). NCBI lineage: Eukaryota > Metazoa > Chordata > Actinopteri > Gobiiformes > Gobiidae > Paratrypauchen > Paratrypauchen microcephalus. The sequence continues at coordinate 438,862 of JAVJIX010000089.1, read as the reverse complement.
GCACTCTCCAGCGTGCTTTCAGTCTCCCAAAGGCAATCTCAACGGAGGTCCTTGAAGAGCTGAGGTAAACATTAAATGAGCCGAACAGTCACGTCTTCAGGCTTCATAACTTCCGACATCAACCCACACAACTTATCAAAGGTACTCCGGGTCATTCGAAAGTTGCACCTCCAATCCTCGTCAGTATATTCTTGTAAGATCACTCGATCCCAGAAGCCTCTGTCCCTGATCTTCATCCATACTGAACGTTTAGGCCTTCTGTGCTGTAGCAGAGCTCCTGCTCTCAACAAGTCATTTTCGTTGTCCTCGATTGTTTGTAATATCAAACGCCGGCAACACAGTTCAAGTCGTATTAACGAAACCAAAAACGCTGTTTGTTCGTTGATACAAACTTCCAAACTCTGCAGAAGGCACAACACGTACACCAATGCTGCTCCATCAAACTCCTCGAACACCATCTTTGTATACCGCCAGATAATTGTGTTGTGTTTTTATATTGAGTAGCCATCACCCGGAAGTAGTTGGACTACAGCGCCACATAGTGTTACGGAGCCGGCCAGGTCGCTGACCTGAATCCGACTGCGTGAGCTTCATGTGCACTTGGATTGGACGACAGATCAGACGACAGATATAATGTGTACATGGTATATAGTCTTTAATAATATAACATTTTAAATCTTTTTTGTTTTTTAAAAATTTTTTGCGTAATAAAAAGGATGACGCTGTATTTTAGTTTTCTAGCTACATACTGCTACATACTGTGGCTGTAATCAAAAATAATACTACATTATATATATATATATATATATATATATATATATATATATATATATATATATATATATAATATTTTTTATATATATATATTATTTTTATGATTAATATTTGCTTTATCACCCTGCACATGAACGGCCTCGCGCCGCTAAACAAACCCGCGGCCTGTGTTTCCAAAGGCCGCTCTGACCCCGCCCACACGCTGTCACTCGACCCGCCCATGCTCTATTTAACACTGTGATAGGCCGCCCACGCCACACTTAGCGAGGTGATTGGCCGCCCACGCACTCCACTTAGCGGGTTAACGACAACACAAGGGAACGCGAGAGAACATGGAGGTCAGGGCACAGACTGTACGCACACTCTGTCGCCCCCTCCTGGACTGAGGGCTCACAGATTGTGACTGGGACTACAGTGAACAGTCACATGTTCATGTCTCTGGTGAGGCAGATACAGAGAAATAAGAATCTAATAATAATAGAACAGGATGGTTTGCATGACAACACAAACGTTATACAGAGTTTTAAAGGGCCTATATTCTGCTATTTTCTCATCTGTTCTAATGTAGGTTCCTCATCACAGACCTGGAGTTGTGTTTTGTTTCATTCACACATGTTAAACACTCTGTTCCACCTTGTGATGTCATGTGGTAATACAGAAAGTGCTTCACTCTTTTTTTAAGCTTCATACATCCTCACTAGAATCATTTGGGTTATTTTAGCTCTGGAATTGCAAATCTTTACTGAACTAAAGGTAAAAGGAACTACTCACTTGAAAACTACCACTTCATGACATCACAAGGTGGAAAAGAGGATTGTGAGATTTGGACAAGCAGGTGACAACACCAGGCTAAGTTACAGGTCAGAGCATATTTTTCAAGGTCTTTTTATCATTAAAGAGGGAGTGTCATGCAAAAATAAGGGGCGGCAGTAGCTCAGTTGGTAGAGCATATGCCTTGTGATCCAGGGGTTGGTGGTTGGGATCCTGCTCTTGACGGGTTGACCGCATGTGATCCCAGCTCCTACAGATGAGCGCTGCCGTTGTGTCCTTGGGCAAGACACTTAACCCCACCTCGCCCCCAGTGTCTGTGGACACTGGTAGCCCCCATGGTGATGTACTTCTGCCATGGGGGCTACCCATGGCAGAAGTACATCAAGGCCTGTTGTGACGTGAGCCGTCCTCCTGTGGACCCACCACCCGTGGAAGGATTCGCGTGCATTGTGTTCTGGGCAGCAGAACACTGCTTGGACTGCTGCCCCTGCGACCCAGAAAATGAAAAAGCGGAAAAAAATGAATGAATATCATGCAAAATGTCTTTTTTGGCAGTTTTGATCATGTTATAATATTGTTCCCTCATCAAAACCATACCTGAGGTTTTATCGTATCTTCTCCATGCATGTTTGAGTAATCTAGCAGTATAATAAATGCCTCATACAACACCAAGTGTATTATTATATATTACACCAAGTGTAATACATAAAACACCTGTAAATGTTACATAAATCAATTACCCACAATAGTGTGGAATATTCTCTTACAACAGTGGCAGACCCCTACCAGAAAAGTTACACAGTTCACCTTTAAATTGTGCTGGGTGTGAAACACTAGAGCTCAACATGTGTCTTCTGAGTACTTTGCGAATGTTATTGTGGTTTTAAAACATGTAACTTTAATAATAAAAGATAAAAAGAAACCAGACCAGTCCAGTCTCAAAATATCCATCCATCAATTTTCTTCCGCTTATCCGGGGCCGGGTCGCGGGGGCAACAGTCTAAGCAGGGACGCCCAGACCTCCTTCTCCCCGGACACTTCCTCCAGCTCCTCCGGGGGGACCCCAAGGCGTTCCCAGGCCAGCTGGGAGACATAGTCCCTCCAGCGTGTCCTGGGTCTTCCCCGGGGCCTCCTCCCGGTGGGACATGCCCGGAACACCTCCCGAGGGAGGCGTCCAAGAGGCATCCGAAACAGATGCCCGAGCCACCTCAGCTGGCTCCTCTCCACGTGGAGAAGCAGCGGCTCTACTCCGAGCTCCTCCCGTGTGACTGAGCTCCTCACCCTATCTCTAAGGGTGCACCCAGCCACTCTGCAGAGGAAACTCATTTCGGCCGCTTGTATCCGCGATCTCGTCCTTTCGGTCATTACCCAGAGCTCATGACCATAGGTGAGGGTAGGAACGCAGATTGACCGGTAAATTGAGAGCTTCGCCTTTCGGCTCAGCTCCCTCTTCACCACAACGGTCCGGTACAACGACCGCATCACTGCCGACGCTGCACCGTCTGAAAATATTGCAGCTATAATTAATAATGAAAACGACTAGAATACACATAATCACACTTTTGGCAGAAACAGATAAGAACTGTTTTACTCACAGGGTCTTTGCTCTCTGACAATTTCACTTTCACTTTAATATAGCGTAACACATATCAAAACAATCAAACATGTGCTAGCTTGTGTAAAGAGGCTGTCGTCTGCTGATCTAAATATAAATAACAAAGTGGTTTCATTCCAGCTCCCACAGATGAACGCTGCCATTGTGTCCTTGAGCAAAACACTTAACCCCCCTCGCCCCTAGTGTCTGTGTATACTGATGTGTGAATATTTGTGTGAATGGTGAGTGCTTCCTTGATGTAAAGGGCTTTGAGTTCCTTGAAGTGCTCTATAAAGATGATTTACTATAAGTGAGTGAGTGATGTTCAAACACATGTCTAATATTTTGTTTACCTCTCCTAGACTGCAGCCTGAAGTGACCCAAATCCCATTTTTTCGCCCCTATGCCATCTGTAGCTGATCTTTAACGACACAGATCTGATTTATTCAGGCCACTTGGAGTTTAAAGGTCCCATGGCATGAAATTTTTTGAACGTTAATGTGAGCTCCCCTACCCTGTTTAGGCCCCCCCCCCCCATGGTTAAAAGTTGCGAAATGTCTAAACTGAGCATTTGCGATCCTTTTCTGCGTTAGAAAAAATCAGAGCTCAAACGGGCGATTTTGAACAAGGCACCTTATTGACGTCAGATCGAAAAAAGAAATGCAAATGCAGTTCCACCCCCGTCTGTCTGTACTCAGCGTCTCTGTAACTCACGCCCAGAGAGTTTGGACTGCGAATGCGCTAGGCAATGCGAAATGCGTTTTTTTATTTGCCTGGAGGCACGTCCGAGTGTTTCTAGGCTCGGAAGTCCTTTATCTGAGCCTCTGGACCTTTGAACAGCAGTGGTTTAATTTTATTTTCTGTGGAAATGTGTTTATTTTTCAATGGAACGCTTCTAATCTCTTCTCCATGCAAAAACGCGGAAATGGATCAGAGAGCGCACAGCTGAGAGCGGAGAGTTTGGCCACGCCCCCACCCTCTACTATAGGCCATCTCTGTCCTCCTCATTTGCATTCAAGCAACAACGCCCATTATAGAGTGTTCAGAGAGAGAAAAATTACTCTTTCTCATCTTATCTCTGTTTCTCATGCACTGAGTGTTGATTTTGAAGAAGGATTCATTTACAGTATTAGGGAAACATTAAGGAGCCATATAAAAGCATCAAGAAGTACCATGTCATGGGATCTGTAAATACTACTGTAAATGAATCCTTCTTCAAAATCAACACTCAGTGCATGAGAAAGCCCCATGAACACAGTCAGAGTCATAAATATCTTTCTGGAACACTTTATTATGGGCGTTGTTGCTTGAATGCAAATGAGGAGGACAGAGACAGGCTAGAGCAGCGGGTGGGGCGTGGCCAAACTCTCCGCTGTTTCCTCTTTAGCGGTGCGATGTGCGCTGGCACATGAGGAAGATATGAGACGATTTCCATTGAAAAATAAACACATTTCCACAGAAAATAAAATCAAACCACTGCTGTTTCAGAGTTTCGGAGGCTCGGATAAAGGACATCCGAGTCTGGAAACACTCTCACGTGCCTCCAGGCAAATAAAAAAACGCATCTCGCATTGCGTAGCTCGTTTGTGGTCCAAACTCTCTGGGTGTGAGTTCCAGAGATGGTGGGGAGAAACACAGACGGGCGGTGGAACTGCATTTGCATTTTTCCTTGAGTGTGATGTCAGAAACTTCCCTTGTTCAGAATCGCCTGTTTGGGCTGCCTTTTTTTTCAAATGCAGAAAAGGTTCACAAATGCTCAGTTTACACATTTCGCAACTTTTAGCCATGGGGGGAAGGGGCCCTAAACAGGGTAGGTGAGCTCACATTAACGTTCAAAAACCTCAGAAAGTGAACATTTCATGCCATGGGACCTTTAAAGTTCACACTGGAGATCACATACAAGTCACATTTAACTGGAAAATTGAACGATTTCACCAAAAAATTGGATTTCACAAAAAAATCCTAATTGAGCATTAAACCCTGTCGTCTGAATGTAGCCCTCGTTTGTGCCTAATGTACATAGGACTACACATTTACATGTAACAGGTATCAGAGTATGTAACAGCTTATCAAGATGTGTTACGTGTTTACGTTTTTTCATACTTTGGTTTAACAGACTGTGTCACTTTTCTGGCGAAAGGTCTGTTATCTGCTTTTTTTCTCATGTTACGCTTTGCTTAAAATGTTCCACAATCGCATTCAACTTCTCTATCTTGCATTTATTCAGTTACTGGTGTTTTTATTACTCAAAACATAACTTGGCTTGGTGATGTCACTTTTTTGTCCCTGTGGAAATAGATACATTTTATGCAATACTGTGGGGCATTCTGGACAAAGCAACATCTCCGTGGAGATGAGGAGGTATGTGGGTGTTTCTGCCAAAACCCTCCATGTATTTCTTCAGTATCGTCAGTGAGTATGTGTTACATTATTTAGAAAATTTGCGCGTTTTGTATTGTCAAATGTGTAATTTCTACCACTCCTCCCTGCTGCTTCTTTGGCTTTATTATTGTACACTTAAAGGCCCTGATGCAAAATGGACTCTTACTTTTAAAGGTGCATTGTGTAACTTTTCCAGTGGAGAGTCCGTCAAATGCTTTTCTCCATGGAGATGTCATTGCTTTGTCTGGAATGTTTCACAGTATGGTGACCAAACCAGACCAAGTCACAGCTCAGGTCTATGGAGAGGCGACCCCGCTCACAGTCAGATTGTCTGTTTTTCTAGGGATTTGATTTTTTGAGCAATAAAACCACCTACAACTGAATAAATGTAAAGTAGAGCTGCTTAAAGGAGAATTAACATTTTTTTACAATCTGAGCCTTATTTCGGTAATAAAACAAGTTGTTTTACTCACCCATAGCACTTTGGTGTCATATGGAGCACTTCCAGAGATGTTTATATCCGTAACGCGAGTGCTCGGGGCATATAATATATGCCCCGAGCATGTAATATGCCCCGAGCGGTCTCCAAATAACACAAACTTTAGCACTTTTCAAATCATAGAAGCTCGATGTCTTAGTCTACGCTTTCGTTTGAGTCAAAAGTGTCCTGTAAACCGAGATTTATCCATAATTTACAGCTTTGCGTTTCATGTTTGGGTCCCGGGAGCTGAGAGCGAAATAAACTGTGACTCCGCACATGCGCACTGGCCTCCTCATCTACTCGAAACTATGGATAAATCTCGGATTACAGGCCACTTTTGACTCAAACAAAAGCATAGGCTAAGACATTGAGCTTCTATGATTTGAAAAGTGCTAAAGTTTGTGTTATTTGGAGACCGCAAATAAGTGCCCCGAGAACTCACATGATGGAGATCGCAAATCTAAAACATCTCTGGAAGTGCTCCATATGACACCAAAGTGCTATGGGTGAGTAAAACAACTTATTTTATTACCGAAATAAGGCTCAGATTGTAAAAAACGTTACTTCTCCTTTAATGTCACACTGTGGAACATGCAGGCAGAGCAATGACATATCCACAGAAACAAGCAGGTGACGAACCCCCAACCCAAAAGTTACACAGTACTCTGTTCACCTTGTGATGTCATGAAGCAGTAGTGAACAGCTTCTTTTACCTTTAGTTCAGTAGAGATCATCAATTCTAGAGCTGAAATGATCCAAATGATTCTAGCGAAAATGTGTGGAGTTTAAAGATCCCATGACATGGTACTTCTTGATGCTTTTATATGGCTCCTTAAAGGTTCCCTAATACTGTCAATGAATCCTTCTTCAAAATCAACACTCAGTGCATGAGATATGACTCTGACTGTCTTCATGAGGCTAAATATGTCTCTGAAATGCTTTATTCTGGGCGTTATTGCTTGAATGCGCCGCTGGAGTGCTGTGCTGTGGCTGGCTCCCATTTCCGCGTTTGAAGCGCGGAAGGAGAAAGGAGAGGAATTTCAATGAAAAAAACACATTTTCACAGAAAATAAAATTAAACCACTGCTGTTTCAGAGGTCCAGAGGGTCGGGTAAAGGACTTCCGAGCCTAGAAACACTCACACGTGCCTCCAGGCAAATAAAAAAACTAGGGCTGGGAATATTAACGCATTAATCGCGATTAATCGCGATTAGAGTTATGATCGCGAACAATTTTTTTAATCGCGATCAGAGTTTGCCAGCATTTTCCGCAATTCTACCATCCATATGCAGCTCATTTGGTTGTATTAATTAAACTCATTGTCGGTTAAACGCACTATTTTGAGTTTGCTTGTATTTTGTTCCTTCTACGCATCCGTAGGCAGCTCGAGCGGGCTTCAATCATTTATTTACAATTTCTCAAAGTAAGCACTATTACTGGTTCATTGTTACTTTTTCCTTTCTCTGCACTTTTTTGAAATAAAAAAAATGGTGAGAAATACTTTGCATTGTGAGTTTAACTTTAGATTCGAACGGTCTTACTGCAAGATATCAATTTTAAACATGCAAAATAAATCACGATTAATCGCGATTAACTATGAAATTTCTGAGATTAGTTGCGATCAAGAAAATTAATCGTTTGACAGCCCTAAAAAAAACGCATTTCGCATTGCGTAGCTCCTTCGCGGTCCGAACTCTCTGGGTGTGATTTCCAGAGACAGGGGGTGGAGATCCAGACGGGGGTGGAACTGAATTTGCATTTCTTTTTTCGATTGTTACGTAACAAAGGTGCCTTGTTCAAAATCGCCCGTTTGAGCTCTGATTTTTTGTAACGCAGAAAAGGATCACAAATGCTCAGTTTAGACATTTCACAACTTTTAGCCATTAGGGGGGCCTAAACAGGGTAGGGGAGCTCACATTAACGTTCAAAAACCTCAGAAAGTGAAAATTTCACGCCATGGGACCTTTAAGAACACATTGGAGCACTTCCTGTATTACTTGCCTCCATTCGCATGCCTGAATGAAACAAAACACAGCTCCAGGTCTGTTTGTGATGAGGAAACTACATGATAACAGAAAAGAGCGTCCTGTGGGCCCTTTAAAGTTCATTTCTACTGTTTCTCGGTCGGTGCGCGTTTGTGTCTTTCTCTGGTGTCGTCATTTGACTCCAAACCGTGGGAGCATTTGGATGTAAACAGTAAAAAAGTGTGAGTCTCTGTGAACACTCTGCTGCACCTCTCCTCACCTCTTCCATTTTTAATAACACTTTTCATAAACAAACAAATGAACGAGTGAATGGGCGGAGAGAGAGAAAATGTAATTTCTCACTCCAACAGCCACGGGTTTGCAGGGCGTGTCTCTCTCTCTCTTTTACCCCCTCTTTCTCTCTCCATCTCTTTCTCTCTGTTTCATTTCCTCCTACCCCCTCTCTCCTCTCTCTCTTCCCCTCTATATTTTGTCTCATCCTCTCTTTTCCCCAATTGCTTCCTTTTATCTGTTTAGTTCCATCCTCCTCTTGTCCTTCTTTCTTACTTTCCCTCTCGCTTTTTCAATCACCCATTTCTCTCTCTCTCTCGCTCACTTTTTCTCAGTTATCAATTTCTTCCTCCCTTTCTCTTTCTCGGTCACCCGTTTCTCTCTGTTTAATTTCTTCATCCTCTTCTTTAAACCTTCTTTCTCTCTTTTCTGCTTCTCCCACCTCTCTTTTCATCCTCTCTCTCATTTTTGTCATTGCTTCCTTTTATGTTTAATTCCACCGTCCCTCCCCTTCTCTTACTCTCCCTCTCTTTCTCTTTATGCATCTATCTATGCATTTTTTCCCATCCCCCCTTCTTCTCTTCTCTTCATCCCTCTCCTTTGAGTCTCTCATTTCCTCTCTCATTCTCTCTCCTTTCTCCATCTCTCTCTATCTTTTCTCCCTCTCTGTCCCTTCTCTTTCCCTCTCTCATTCCATTCTTCCTCTTTCTCTCATTCCAACTCTCACCTTAATCTATATCTCTCATCCCCCCTTCTCTCTCTCTCTTTCTTTCTGCCTCCTTCCTCAATCTCACTTTCCCACTCTCATTCCCTCTCTCCTCTCGTTATACCTCCTGTCTCCCTTTTCTTTCCCTCTCATCCCCCTTACTCTCTTATTTCTTTCCCTTTTTTATTTCCCCTCTCTCTCCCTCCTCCTCTTTTTACCTCCTTCTCCCTCTCTCCTTCCCTCTCTCCTTCCCTCTCTTTCAGTCCCCCTTCTCTCTCCTTTCTCTCTCTCTCTCATTCCCCCGCTCCTACCCCCTCCCCTCTCTCTCCCTCTCTCAGTTTATTCCATGTTTTCAAATCAGATGGGAGAAGACGGAGTGTTTTCAGTTTGTTTGTGACCGTTTGTTGACACTTTGCAGGTGATGTCATCAACATTCCATGAAAGTGGTGCTAACTGGAGGCACTAATCTGTCTGGAGCTTTGTTTTAGCTCTTCCAATTCTCTCTCTCTGGGTGGGTGGAGAGTCCTTGCCTCAGGTGGAGGAGTTCAAGTATCTCGGGGTCTTGTTCACGAGTGAGGGGAGGATGGAGTGTGAGATTGACAGGCGGATCGGTGCAGCGTCGGCAGTGATGCGGTCGCTGTACCGGACTGTTGTGGTGAAGAGGGAGCTGAGCCGAAAGGCGAAGCTCTCAATTTACCGGTCAGTCTACGTTCCTCCCCTCACCTATGGTCATAAGCTCTGGGTAATGACCAAAAGGACGAGATCGCGGATACAAGCGGCCGAAATGAGTTTCCTCTGCAGAGTGGCTGGGCGCACCCTTAGAGATAGTGTGAGGAGCTCGGTCACACGGGAGAAGCTCAGAGTAGAGCCGCTGCTTCTCCACGTGGAGAGGAGCATCTGAGGTGGCTCGGGCATCTGTTCCGGATGCCTCCTGGACGCCTCCCTCAGGAGGTGTTCCGGGCATGTCCCACCGGGAGGAGGCCCCGGGGAAGACCCAGGACACGCTGGAGGGACTATGTCTCCCGGCTGGCCTGGGAACGCCTTGGGGTCCCCCGGAGGAGCTGGAGGAAGTGTCCGGGGTGAAGGAGGTCTGGGCGTCCCTGCTTAGACTGTTGCCCCCGCGACCCGGCCCCGGATAAGCGGAAGAAAATGGATGGATGGAACATACAATACAACAGTTTTTCAGTTCGTCACTCTTAGAAGAAGAAGAAGAAGAAGAAGAAGACAGACTTTATTCATCCCCGTAGGGAAATTATTTCTCTGCATTTGACCCATCCTTCAGGAGCAGTGGGCAGCTCGTCTTTCAGGCGCCCGGGGACCATCTCCATGATCTTATTGCTCGGTTTGGTCAGGACCTGAGCTGGAGCATGTTTTGGGTTGATGAGGGAAACCGGAGAACCCTGAGGAAACCCATCCAGACACTGCCGCTACCTTTTTATTGACAATTTATTTCATTTATTTATTTAATTGGGACAGAGCATGTTAAAGGACAAACATGACACATGAATGTAAACACACCGGATTGTAGTGTAAGGCTAATTCCCATCCGTTATAAGATAAGATAAGATAAGATAAGATAAGACTTTATTGATCTCAAGCAGGAGAAATTTACTTGTCAAAGTAGCTCCAGGTAGGGACAGTTTGAACAAGAAAGAAAAGTGCATGCAGGCAAGAATGACATTAAGATAAATAATAATAATAAAATAAGTAATAATCAGGAGAAGGGTATTGTCAGAAGTGGGATTGAATATATTAAAGTTTAATGCCATATTGTGGAACATTCCAGGCAACACAATTAAATAGAGGCAGTATGATTATTTAAAAAAGTTGAATTAGCACATTTAAGTCTACAACTTATGATTAGTATAAATATTAATTGGTAAATATTTTTCATAAACATTATTCCGAGTGCTTTTTTTAGTAGTTGCAATACCAACATTGACCAACAGGGGATGTTAAACTGACCGAAGCACCGTCCAGTTTCTTCTCTCCTCCACGTCTCACTCCTCCACTCAAACACAGAATCTCTTCTTGTAATTTAATCTTTGGATGTTTCTTCTTCTACGGTACGAACGTTTGACCCTTGACCCCACGTTTGACCCCTGCATGTGCTGCCTTAGAGCCCGGACGGATCGTGCACGTTCCTTTACACTTTTCACTGTGGACTTTTGACTGAAGGTGATGACGGGTAATTACGTTGCCTGGAATGTTCCACAATATGGCATTAAACTTTCATATATTCAATCCCACTTCTGACAATACCCTTCTCCCGTGGACCCACCACCTGCGGAAGGATTCATGGGGGCCGGTGCATTGTGTTCTGGGCGGCAGATCTGATTGGACTGCTGCCCCCGCGACCCAGAAATGGAGAAAGTGGAAGAAGATGGATGGATGGATGGATAATCGAATAAGTAATAATAATAAAACAGTGAAAAGGAGAGTATTGAAAAAATGATTTTGCACGTTGGAAAAACGATATTGCACGTTAGGACCATACAGTGGAGTTATACAAGTAATAATAATGATCCCAAAGGGCTGGAGTCACAGGAGGCCAAACAATAAAATATTGCACACTCTTTTCATTGCACAGTCCCTATTATTGAACACTCTGTTCATGGCACAGTCCCCATCACTGTACAGTCCAAAATAATCAAATGGCTAAACTACTTGAGAGTTTTTCCTGTAATAGTCATTGTTTTTCTGACTTGACACTGGAATGGGCATCTGATGTTTAACTTGGAGATGACGTCATGCCGAGATCTGATTTCTGACTTGCAAGAGCGACTGTAACAGCATTTCCTCTACGTATGTCTCATCTGTGTCCAACCAGGAAGTCGACTGATCGTACTGTCGAAGACCAGGGCTAGTACCGAATACATCAAGTTAAAGCTCCTAGCTCCTTAAGCCAAAACCGGATGTGTGTCACCGCCTTCCATGATAAGGATTGTCGGGATAGTACGCTGAGTTAGGAAGGAGTAAGGAAAAGGAGGCTGCATGCTTCCTTTCATAGCTCCTTTAGCATAGGAACCTCGGGAGCTTCCTAACCAGCTGTTAAGACCTATGAGGTATCCCACAATCCAGTGTGCATTTTCCCTAAAGGTTCCTGAACACGGACGATCTCTGCACCAAAAGTTTGTAATGCAGTAAACGTTTCATTGCCTCAGACATGATATGAAATAAATACCTCGATAAACCCAACTTTACATAAGAATGAAAATAAAAGCTTTTAAGGCCATCACAGCTTCAGGAGCTTTACCTGTACATACATAATGACATGAGTGAAGATCAGCACACGTTTATGTTTATAGAAACCAAACGTAAAGGCACATGGCTCATTTGCATACTCTGCTGATGGAGCCTGTGCACGCTCTGCGCTCTGCCGCAAACTTGAAATACCAAGTGCCACAGTGGGGCACCAGTGGCAAAAAAACTACTGTTATGTCCTGACTCTTCACCAACATTGTCCAGAATTAATATCCTCCTGAGACCCATTCATTTGTCCTTATAGTGGACATGAAGTTAACCAGTGTGTTTTTTAAAGATCCCATGACATGGTACTTCTTGATGCTTTTATATGGCTCCTTAATGGTTCCCTAATACTGTAAATGAATCCTTCTTCAAAATCAACACTCAGTGCATGAGAAACAGAGATAAGATGAGAAAGAGTAAATTTTCTCTCTCTGAACACTCCATTATGGGTGTTGTTGCTTGAATGCAAATTAGGAGGACAGAGATGGCCTATAGTAGAGGGTGGAGGCATGGCCAAACTCTCTGCTCTCAGCTGTGCGCTCTCTGATCCATTTCTGTGTTTTTGCACGGCAGAGAGATTTGAAGCTTTCCATTGAAAAATAAACACATTTCCACAGAAAATAAAATTAAACCACTGCTGTTCAAAGGTCCAGAGGCTCAGATAAAGGACTTCCGAGCCTAGAAACACTCGGACGTGCCTCCAGGCAAATAAAAAACACATTTCGCATTGCCTAGCGCATTCGCAGTCCAAACTCTCTGGGCGTGATTTACAGAGACGCTGAGTACAGACAGACGGGGGTGGAACTGCATTTGCATTTCTTTTTTCGATCTGACGTCAATAAGGTGCCTTTTTCAAAATCGCCCGTTTGAGCTCCGATTTTTTGTAACACAGAAAAGGATCGCAAATGCTCAGTTTAGACATTTCGCAACTTTTAACCATGGGGGGGGCTAAACAGGGTAGGGGAGCTCACATTAACGTTCAAAAACCTCAGAAAGTGACAATTTCATGCCATGGGACCTTTAAGCGTTTTGAGCGTTTTTCTAGTTTGTGGCTGCACTAGGATTAAAAAATAAATAATTAAATAAATAAAGTGAAGTAAAAAATAAAAAAGTAATTAAAATAATAAATAAATAAATAAATACAAATAAGAAATTAAAAGGGAGTCTAAACATTTTTTGAGGCGACTGCAGAAGCTTGACAGAGATGTTGGTCATCAAAAAAATAATGTTTTTGTTAGGTTGTTAATTGATTTAACACTATTATAGTCCATTACAGAGGACATGTTGCAACATAAATAAAATAAAAATTTCAATAAAAGGAAACAAAATGTAAATGCTGAAAAAAAAGGAAACACTTTTTTTCTTTGGGTCCCAGCAGGATATTTCATGTGAGTGATGGAGGTCGGAGGGAGCGATAGTGCAGATTGGCAGCCTCACTTCTGTCAGTCTGGTCAGGGCAGCTGTGGCTACAATAGAAGCTTACCACCTCCATGTGTGGAATGAATAATTCACCAAACAGTAAAGTGACTTTGAGCATGTGGAAAAACTCTATAAAACTAATGTAACTAATGCATTACTATTAATGAAAGAAAAATGAGCCCCTAACAGCAGCTTTTGTATTAGTCATTACCCAATTAAATGCTCTGTGAAATGCATACATTATTTTCTACAGTCTAATTATTTTTTTTAATTTAGTAGCTTTTACGAAACAATCCATCATGTAAGAGGAAATATGCTGACAATAAATAACTGAATCAAGCCAATTAAGGTCTAGGTCCTTTAAGCTACGTGCTAATGACTCATCCAACATGGACACACACTTAAACTCCACTAAGGCCCTGTCCCCACGACAACGTTCCTGTTTTGTTTTTTTTTACCTGAGGTGAAAAAAAGTCTCGTCCACACACGTGTTGGATCAGAAAACATTTGCGTCAAGATGAGCACGGAGCGCTGAGTGAAAACGATGTAGTACATATGTCACACCGATAAGTGGCGCTGTAAACCGGAAAGAGCCAGAGCCACCGGAAACGCAAGACTACAAAGAGCACATGTGCAGAAAGTCCTTCTGTTTCATAAACAAGCAAACACGTGCACTTTAGGGACCGTCAACAAAAGCAAATTTATTTTGTCTCCCTGCTCCACCAATGTAGCAGGTACTCCCTCCGGTAATGTGAAAATGCTGACCGTCCCTAACATAGACGCCACAGAACAGAGATTTGCGCTGCGTGAGCAGAGTTTTTGCCTATAAATCGATAGTTAGTATTACTTACTATCGTTTTATTAGATAGACATTAACAAGTGGAACTCTCGTTAACCTTTACGCAAAATGCTTGTTTGGATCTTAATACAGGAATGTTAAACATACTCGGACATTATGTTGGCTCACCATCGGGCAGCTATATAGTTGTGTGAATTTGTGTAAAGAAAACAGAAATGCGTTCATATATTTTTGTGTGTGATACTGCATGTGCCTGTTTGTAAAAGGTAAATTTTCATTCAATAAAAAAGACAAGAAATGGTTGCTCTATTTCTTTATTTACAGCACACAACACCCTCAAATTGGTATGGGCTTCTCATTGTCCACTATCTGCCTTTTCATTGACGGGATTTTTCCAGTTTTAAAATACGTGTTTAGCTTTGAATTGGCAAACACTCGCGTGTCATGCGTACTGTGCGCAGGGTTACCTTCTGGTCACCGGTCACGTGATGATTACGGCAGCGCGACGTCATCATTTTCCCAACAGTTGCGTTTTTCGCCGCCCACACGGCAACACGACCCCCGGCGTTCTCCGACTTCTCCACTCTGGAACTCGTTTATGAAAAACACCGTTCTCACCCCCAAAACGCCGGCGCCGTCTGGACGACAGGCCCAAACACACACAAACTTCCCCGCTTCCTCAAAAAAACGTTGTCGTGGGGACTAGGCCTAAGACTGACCTGCAAAGCTGCTGGGGGGTCTGTTGTCCTAAGCCAGACCCCTCCTCTTCCTCCCTGTAGAGACACTGACCTGGCATTATGCCGCTGTGAGCCTCCAACACACACACACACACACACACACACACACACACACACACACACACACACACACACACACACACACACACTGGCTTGCATGCAATTCCTGATCAAAACCTTAAAGTACAAATAACATTTAACAAAAAACCTTGCCTTGTTTTAAATTTAGTTTTGTATTAATCATTATGAAATTAGTATTCATTTTACGTTAATCCCTCATGAAAAACATGCCTGAAGAGGTTTTAGGTGTCATCCATACATGTCTGAGCAATCTAGCGATCTCTCCCTATTCAAACTCTATGGTTAAGACAAGATAAGATAAGACTTTATTGATCTCACACAGGAGAAATTTACTTGCCACAGTAGCTCCAGGACATTTGAACAAGAAAGAAAGTGCATGCAGGCAGGGATGGGATAAACTAAGTAATAATTAAAAAAAAGCAATAATAATAAGTAATAATAGTAATAATGGAAATAATAATAATAATAATAATAATAATAATAATAATAATAATAATAATAATAATAATAATAATAATAATAACCATACAAGCATCAACATGGAAAAGAGGATATTTCACGTCTGGCCTATATATTACAATTATACAGTCTGATGGTGGTGGGGATGAAGGATCTGCGGTAGCGCTCCTTCTTGCACTGGGGGTGCCTCAGTCGGCTGCTGAAGGAGCTGCTCAGCTCCTCTATAGTCCGGTGCAGAGGGTGAGAGGTGTCGTCCTCTCAGCCACCTCCTCTACAGAGTCCAGAGGACAGCCCAGGACAGAGCTGGCCCTCCTGACCAGCTTATTAAGTCTTTTTCTGTCCCGTTCTGTGCTGCTCGGGGCCCAGCAGATGACAGCGTAGAGGAGAGCAGAGGCCACCACAGAGTCATAAAAAGTCTTGAGCAGAGGCCTGCGCACTCCAAAGGACCTCAGTCTCCTCAGGAGGTGGAGGCGACTTTGGCCCTTCTTGTACAGGGCGTCGATGTTGTGGGACCAGTCCAGTTTATTGTTGACGTGAACACCCAGGTACTTAGCTGTAAGATTCTACCCCATGCACAAGACACTTTCATATTTAGATCTCCAATACCTTTTATGGTTTTCAAAATGCTATATTTGCCAAAAAGAATATATTGACACGTTTTATAAGTTTCACTTTCATTTTTGACACTATCCGATACTAGTATTTGATGTTGGTACCGATCTGAAAAATGAACTGCATCAGATAAAGGCTTTCAAATATCGGTTCAGTCAATATTTGGCATATAAATTCATGCAATTTATACTACTATTTACTGGTTTTAAGAAAGTTTCATAATGTTCATCTATATTTACAAAAGTTATTCTGCAGTTACTTGAGAGATAAATAAATATACCTATACAGTATAACAAGTTTGGATCAGTTTTGTTTTACTATATTTTTTTAATAAAGAAAATAAATGCTTTGGAGCACTTCCTGTATTACCACGTGACATCACAAGGTGGAATGTTTTCTGTTTGAGAGAAGAGCTCAGCTTAAATCTGCAGGATTTGTGTGTTAAACATGTGTGAATGAAACAAAACACAACTCCATACATACAAACATATATATGGAGAATTGTTGTGTTAGAGCATGTAGCATGTAGGCTTGTGGGTGGAGCCTTGCACACAATCTTACAGCTAACTATAAGGGAGAGATCGCTAAATGACTCCAACAACCTCTTCAGGCATGTTTTTGATGAGGGAACATTATATTTCGCAAAAATACCCCCTCTTTAAACTTATTTTCATCCATATCTGAAACTGAAACAATGTTGGTCTAATAATAAAAGATGACGTCATGGGGCCTGATTTCTGTCCCCATGATGTGAGCGTGTACAGATGTGAGTCCCCACAATGTGATAAAAATGCCCCCACACACAGATGAGGAGCAGGTCTGCGGAGAAGGGAGTGATTTATACTGGCGCCCTACTTCATGGAACTAGGTCCAGTGAAGAGGATTCCTGAGCGCCGCTTTGACTTTCACAGTCCAACGAATGAAACAAGTGGAGCCACACGTACATGTGCGGCAGCAGGGAGGCGGAGGGAGGCGGAGGGAGGCGGAGGGAGGCGGAGGGAGGCGGAGGGAGGCGGAGGGATACACGGGCAAATCACACACTTTTTCTACAGGGGGCTAAAGGAGGGGGCCAAGGTCTTCTGGGGGGCTCACTTAAAGGTTGTATGGAGGATTTCTTTTTATTACAGTGGTCCCTCGCTCTATCACGGTTCACTGTTCCTCGCTGTTTCGCGGATTTTTTTTTTTTTAATAGTGTAACTTTTTTTTTTTTTATAGTGCAACTTCCTGATTGGCTAAGAGACTGTAGATGGGGGATGCAGGGGGGACCAGGACTAGACCAGGACTAGACCAGGACTAAACGTGGACTAAACCAGGTCTAGACCATTACCTGCACCTGCACTGTTACATTCTTGTATTCTTGTAAATTTGTTAATTTAAAGGAAAATTTATGTTTTTTTTTTTACAATCTGAGCCTTCTTTCGGCAATAAAACAAGTTGTTTTACTCACCCATAGCAGTTTGGTGTCAATTGGAGCAGTATCGCAGAAGTTATGTTGTAGCCGTTCTGTTCTACTAATGATCCCGTATCCGTTAGCGTGAGTGCTCGGGGCATTACTTTGCGGTGTCCAAATAACACAAACTTTAGCACTTTTCAAATCACAGAAGATCGCTGTGTCAGGGTAGACTTTTAGTGGATTCCAAAACGGCCTGAAACCCGATATCGCAACAGAAAAGTAAAGTTCAGAGCGGTGTTAGCTTCTTTCGGACTAGCGGTGTTTACAAAACAGCTGAGTTCACGCATGCGCACTGTCCTCTCTGATGACGTCATCAAATGAAACTATAGCTGGATATCGGGTTTCAGGCCGTTTTGGAATCCACTAAAAGTCTACGCTGACACAGCGATCTTCTGTGATTTGAAAAGTGCTAAAGTTTGTGTTATTTGGACACCGCAAAGTAATGCCCCGAGCACTCACGCTAACGGATACGGGATCATTAGTAGAACAGAACGGCTCAACATAAGTTCTGCGATACTGCTCCAATTGACACCAAACTGCTATGGGTGAGTAAAACTACTTGTTTTATTGCCGAAAGAAGGCTCAGATTGTAAAAAAACGTTACTTTTCCTTTAAGTTTTCTGCTATTTTATTTTATTCTATTTTATCTGTTGCATGTTAAGTGTTGGTTTACATTCTGCTCCAAGTACCGAATCAATTTCCTAATGTTGTGAACTTGTTCAAACACATGGCATTAAAACCTTTCTGATTCTGATTCTGATTCTAGACCAGAACTAAACCAGGTCTAGACCAGGTCTAAACTTGGACTGGTCCTGGACTAAACCAGGACTGGACCAGGTCTAGACCTGGACTAAACCGGGACTAGACCAGGTCTAAACCAAGATTAAATCACCCCGTGCGGCTCTTTGCTGGTTTCGTGCGGCTCTTGCGTTCGTTTGTACGTGTTCGGTTTGTGGCTCGTGGTCCTGAGGAGGAGGCATGGTCCGGGCGCCAAGGTTCGATCTCGTGCTCACAGCCCTGGCCTTGCGCTGGTCGTGCTGTTCTGTCACGGATTTGACCACGCGCACTTCTCCAAGGGGTTGGTGTCCGGATCCAGTGACTCATGTCTCCGCTCCCCTCGCCCGGCGGAGCCCCCACACTTCACTATTAATACATTTTGTTGAAAATCTATAAACCTTTGAGTGTTTAAGCAAGAGAGAAATGTGAGGAAAATGTTAATTCCAGTGTTTTAAAACATGTATAATAATAGTAGAATATAAAGTTGTCCTACTTCGCGGATTTCACTCATTACGGGTTATTTCTGGAACCTAACCCCCGCGATAAACGAGGGACCACTGTATTTTAAATTGTAATTTAAAGTTCAAACTAGCATTATAGAGACGCAGTAGCCTTTTAATTATGATAACTAAAAAAATAATAAGAATGAAAATCCTTCACCTGTGCACATGATGGGGCCAGATAAACATTACCCGTCATTATCACATATATCACATATATCACATATATCACGTATATCACATATATCACATATATCACATATATCTATTGACTGTTAGGCTGTCAAACACACAGTAACCTGTTTCTAGTGTAACTGACTTACCGGCGCGCTGGGATTACATGGTTTAAGTACGCCTCTAACGCATTCCACATACGCATGATGCCGTTTACTCAACCAACGCAATGGTTGTTAGAAGCTTTTTCCAACTGTAGCTTCTTCGCAGTTAGCACAAAGTGTGTTGCGATGGCAGAAAGAATCCATTACAAGTTAGCAGCAAATGAAAGTCCGTTTATGAGGTCGCTGAAAGAAGAAGAGAAGGGGAAATGAGTGAAGCCAAACTAAAGTGACTTTTGACGTGAAGCAGACAAAGGGTCTACAAACTGACGCGTTGGTCGCTAAATTACTTCTGGACAGGGAACTTCAACAGCAATTTATTCAGCAATTCTGAACGTGTACCGGCTGTAAACAACCATGATTTCTAGAGTAAGGAGGAGGCGGGAGGAGACATTTCTACTTAGGGGGCTCTGGAGGAGGGGGTGGTTTCACACATGCACAACATTTGAAAAAAGACAAACAGGCGCTGTATTTCTCTTTCCTTGGAAAATCCTCTATAAAACCTTTAAAATCACTGTACCCAATATTTTTCCATATATTTGATAGGAATGAGTTGATCCGAGACTGGGGTCTGATGTCCGATACTGAAAAATCTACTGGATCAAATATCGGCTTCCAAATATCGGTTCAGCCGATATTCTAGTTTGGTATATAGATTCATGCAATTTATACTACTTTATACTGCTGTTTATTGGTTTTAAAGGAAAAGTAAAGTTTTTTTTTTTTTACAATTTGAGCTTTATTTCGGTAATAAAACAAGTTGTTTTACTCACCCATAGCACTTTGGTGTCATATGGAGCACTTCCAGAGACGTTTTAGATTAGCGTTAGGCTAACGCTGTTAGCCTAGCGCGACTTATAGCCATAGCTTAGGGCATTCCCCGAGCATGTAATATGCCCCGTGCGGTCTCCAAATAACACAAACTTTAGCACTTTTCAAATCATAGAAGCCTGATGTCTTAGCCTACGATTTCGTGTGGTCAAAAGTGGCCTGTAATCCGAGATTTAGCCATAGTTTTGAGTAGATGAGGACGCCAGTGCGCATGTGCGGACTGTGCTCTCAGCTCCCGGGACCCAAACATGAAATGCAAAGCTGTAAACTATGGATAAATCTCGGATTACAGGCCACTTTTGCTTCAAACGAAATCTTAGACTAAGACATCGGGCTTCTATGATTTGAAAAGTGTTAAAGTTTGTGTTAGCGTTAGGCTAACGGCGTTAGCCTAACGCTAATCTAAAACATCTCCAGAAATGCTCCATATGACACCAAAGTGCTATGGGTGAGTAAAACAACTTGTTTTATTACCGAAATAAGGCTCAAATTGTAAAGAACGTTACTTTTCCTTTAAGAAAGTCTCACAATATGAATTTTTCTTTATACAAAGTTATTCTGTAGTTTGTTTTTTTTCTAGAAGAAAATCTAGAGAGGTGGAGGTTCGCATTAGAGAGAAGAGGGATGAAGGTCAGTCGTAGCAAGACAGAGTACATGTGTGTAAATGATAGGGAGAACAGTGGAACAGTGAAGTTACAAGGAGCAGAGGTGGTGAAGGTGGAGGATTTTAGATACTTAGGATCATCTGTTCAGAGCAGTGGAGACTGTGGAAGAGAGGTGAAGAATAGAGTGAAGGCAGGATGGAACAGCTGGAGAAAAGTGTCAGGAGTGATCTGCGATAGAAGAGTGCCAGCTCGGGTGAAGGGAAAGGTTTACAGGACAGTTGTGAGACCAGCCATGATGTATGGATTAGAAACACTTGCAATAGGCAGAAGACAGGAGGCAGAGCTGGAGATAGCAGAGTTAAAGATGCTCAGATTCTCTTTAGGAGTGACAAGGACGGACAGGATCAGGAATGAGGTTATCAGAGGGACAACACAGACAGGAAGGTTTGGAGAAAAAGCTAGAGAAGCCAGATTGAGATGGTTTGGACATGTTCAGAAGAGGGACAGTGGATATATTGGTAGAAGAATGTTAGAGATGGAGCTACCAGGTAGGAGACAAAGAGGAAGACCAAAGAGGAGATTTATGGATGCAGTGAGGGAGGACATGGAGGTAGTTGGAGCCAGAGTAGAAGATACAGAAAACAGGGAGAGATGGAAAAAGTTGATTCGCTGTGGCAACCCCTGAAAAAGGGACAAGCCGAAAGGAGAAGAAGATTCTGTAGTTACTTGAGAGAAAATACATTTTCCCGCTCTTGACGGCGTGTGATCCTAGCTCCCACAGATGAGCTGCCGTTGTGTCCTTGGGCAAGACACTTAACCCCGCCTCGCCCCCAGTGTCTGCAGACACTGGTAGCCCCCATGGCAGAAGATACATCAAGACCCGTTGTGACGTGAGCCACCTGTGGGAGGATTCTCCAGCTGTGGTCCTGACCAGGCCGAGGCAAGAAGATCATGGAGATGGTCCCCGGGCGCAGTAATGTGCTGCCCACTGCTCCTGATGACAGGATGGGTTAAATGCAGAGGACAAATTTCTCCCAAGGGAGACAATAAAGGCTAATCTTAATCTCTTAATCTCTTTATATATAGAGAAAATACATGAAAAGTGCTAAAGTTTGTGTTATTTGGAGACCGCAAACATGTGCCCGAGAACTCACGTTACGGATATCGCAAATCTCCGGAAGTGCTCCAAATGACACCGGATTCCGAAATTCAGATTGTAAAAAATGTTAATTCTCCTTTGATTCATGGATCCAGTAAGACTCGTGTTGTAAATAATAGCAAAACATATCAGACAGATTATTTAGTCTTTAAAAATTGTTGCGCCTGCAACTGCAGAACTTTAGTTCCTACAGTACCTGACTTAACACCAGAGCAAAACAAACACATGAGAGTAGTTTTTTAACATTAAATTATTCTTACTTCTTACTTTGTATGTGTATTCATGAACTCATTAAATTATATTCATATATTTATTAAACTATTTATTTATTTATTTATTCATTCTGACTTTGATGGCAATTACACAGTGAGAGCATATTTGGTTGGAAACATACAATCAATTTAATTTACTTTTAAATTTGTTGCTATTTGTTTCCAGTTTTATGTGAACTGGTGAGCAGTTCACATAAAACAGCAGAGAAAGAGCACTGACCTTAATGTATGCACTCCCATCAAGTCAAAATATAATACATTTTACTGTTTGTACTGTCTCTAATATCACAATAAAAAAGAGAAAATTTTAAATTTAAAAAAAGTTAAATAGCAATGCTGTCAAACATATGCAAAACAATTTAACGCCATTCATTTTTTTTTATCACAAGATTAACACTCTTTGTGACCTAGTGAACTAGTTTTTTTCATAAGCTGTGGCCACTGCTCATGTTAGAAAATCTACAGGATCCAACTGTGAACAGGAAAGAAAACAATTTGTAAGAAAGTGAGAAGTCCCAGCTGGAGGAGGTGGGCCAAAGCACGGCACGAACATCCATGCATGGGTACGACTTCACCACACAAGCCCTGCGAGTGCGCCAATGCCACCCACACGAGAAAAGCACAAAACAAAGTCCGCTCTAAAACATACGGCGAATCCTTGCCCAACCCCCGACAAGGACAGAAGTGCCCTCTCCCAGCTGCCCCCCTCCCCCGCGACACCACCACATCCACAAACCCACGGAGGAGCAGGACCCATATCGGTCCCACCACTTAAGAAGAAGAAGAATGACTTTATTGCTCTCACACAGGAGAAATTCTTCTCTGCATTTAACCCATCCTTATTATCAGGAGCAGTGGGCAGCACATTACTGCGCCCGGGGACCAGCTCCATGATCTTGTTGCTTCGGTTTGGTCAGGACCTCAGCTGGAGGATTTTTTACCTGTGGAGCATGTTTTTGGGTTGGTGGGGGAAACCAGAGTGCCCGGAGGAAACCCACCCAGACACGGGGAGAACATGCAAACTCCACACAGAAAGGCCCGGGCGACCCGGGGATCGAACTGTGAAGCGTGAGTGCTACCCACTCAACCACCGTGCCACCACACACCCCCTGCCGCTGGACCCACCCTCTCTGCCAAAAGCACCAGTTCTGCCGTGCGACATGTAAATAAACACTGCTGTACGACGACGCCATCGGCCTGGCCTGGCCACACAGGTGCGAACATGAGCCCCAGAGCCCCAGAGTCCCACGCAACTGCAGACAAACACAGTGGTGCTAACTGGAGATTACAGCACCTCCATCAGTTATAAGCACATCAGTTCACCCACAGTGTGAACTTCAGTCACTTTGAATGTTATGGGGACTACAGATGGAAATTAGCATTCTTGCTATAATCTGGCATATTTACACTGCAATGTTGCAGATGTTCATTAATATGCACTGTCCCTATTAAATAAAGAATAAATAAATATGAAGACAGAAGAGCACTTCATGAAAGTGGAACATGAGAGTGGAACATTGAACACAAGTTGTCTCACTGACAGTTCTTATGGTTTGCAATTAAAAAAAAAAAAGTTGATAAGAGTATTAAGAGTATTAGTATTCAAGGGACAAAAATGTGCGATTAATTTGAGATTAATCAGAAGTTCACTATGACATTCATGAGATTAATCACAATTAAATATTTTAATTAAAGCCCCAGTGTGTAGGATTCGTGGCGCATAGGTGGATGGTGCTATTGCACTTTCTGTTTTAGCTACGGCAGACCTCGAGGGTCACCCGCGCACGAGCCGCGCGCCGCTACTGTATAAATAAAACGCGGTCTTGGTTTTTTTCTTTTCTCATGAAAACACACATTCCCGATCATGTACCATGACACTCTACACATCAAATGAAACCTTACAGTCTCCTCTTTTTGACTATGCAATTCATTTCCCTGCACAACAATCACTCCCCGAGCACATGGGGCTTTTATACGGAAAAGCACAAAACGAGGTTAGCTTACCTTAGAATGCTTTGCACAGGTCAAATTCTGTATTTCACCATAAACTTGCTCTCAATTTGTCCGTAAGGATCCAGCGAATAAAATCCAGTAAAACAATTTAGTCCAAAACACGTGTTAGATCCATTACGACGTCTGATCCGGCAGCATGCTTGTGTTGTTTACCCAAAACCACGAGCCTTGCCGAAGGCGAAGGCGGAGCCCAAATGTCCTTCTGCGGCTCTCGTATTCAAAATGGCTGCCTCTGCATGGGGAAGATCCCCCTTTTATGTGACTATATCTAAGTCCAAAAGAATACTTTGATTTCATGATGGAAGTGAAAAGGCTTGGAAAACAATGTGTTTTTGAATGGGTATCTTCAATTTCAGTAATTAACGGGTAAAAATCTTACACACTGTCCCTTTAAATTGACAGCACTATTAAATAGGTGATGTTTCTTTAAAATTTCACAGCAGTGCCAGTGTCTGGACATCTCCATGGAGAGAAGAATGTGGTGGAACCTCTTCACTAAAAGTTTACACAGTGCATTAGTCTGTGCTACAGATATTAGACACCACAGACACCATGACTGTAAGTGCCAAAATGTGTATATGACGCTGCAGAGAACTATGTATATAAACAAACAAGTACTTGTGTATGTGGAATTAGGTGGTAGTTGAAAATGGCGTCTTGTGGCCAGACCTCCTTGTCCAACCCTGATCTCGTCAGATTTCAAAAGCTAAGCTGGGCCTCACAGTACTCGGAGGGGAAACTGCCTGGGAACATCAAAGCATTCTCTAGGCCAATATTATTTAATACAGATGGGAGCAGCTAAAATTAATATTGTTTAATTGCTGATTTCTGTTGTAATATAGTACAGTAATAGAAATGATTATGTTCCATATTTGGGAATTTATGCTTTTGATATTTCATGGTAAAGTACAATGTAATAAATAGGACATCTGAGAGTTTGACATCACATTCTAGAATCTGAAAACCACCAATACCAGGTGCCACAGTGGGACAGCAGTAACTCTACCATCATGTCCTCAGGCAAGACACTTCACCCACAGGCCTAGTATGAATGTGGCATGAGCGTTGGTGGTGATCAAGGGGGGCGCAAATTGGCAGCCTTGAATACATTTTTTTTCTGGTAAGCTAAAACACCTTTTAGGATTTCGTGTGAGCTCTTCCGCAAATGTCACTTTTTAGTCGAGAAATGTGCCAAAGCCATTGAAATAAACTGTACTGAGTGCAGGAGAATAACGATGACTCACACAGGCAGGAATCAGTCCAAATACAACATGAAGAACAGAAGACATTAGAATCTACACAACCATTCAAAAGTTTGGACACACCTTGGACACAGTTCTACTTCTCCCACACACAGAAGACACAACACATACGACGCAAGATATATGGAATTATGAAAAAAGTGAAATAACTCCACTTTATTTTATATTTTAGATTCAAATTCCATATAGTGTTCACCCTTTGCTTTGTCAACATCCCTGCAAACCCTTATGCAGCTACCCTGGTTTTCTTCTCAAATAAAAGGACTTCACACTCCGTACTGATGTGTGTCAGTATTTATTCTCTTTATCTTCAACTTCATTAACACTGTGAACACTGTGAAAACTAAAATAAAGACAGACAAACGTGTTCGCCTAAACATTACCAGCAGTAGTTAAAGGGACAGTGTATAAGATTTTTACCCGTTAATTACTGAAATTGAAGATACCCGTTCAAAAATACAGTGTTTTCCAAGCCTTTTCACTTCCATCATGAAATCAAAGTATTCTTTTGGACTTAGATATAGTCACATAAAAGGGGGATCTTCCCCATGCAGAGGCAGCCATTTTGAATACGAGAGCCGCAGAAGGACATTTGGGCTCCGCCTTCGCCTTCGTCAAGGCTCGTGGTTTTGGGTAAACAACACAAGCATGCTGCCGGATCAGACGTCGTAATGGATCTAACACGTGTTTTGGGCTAAATTGTTTTACTGGATTTTATTCGCTGGATCCTTACGGACAAATTGAGAGCAAGTTTATGGTGAAATACAGAGTTTGACTTGTGCAAAGCATTCTAAGGTAAGCTAACCACGTTTTGTGCTTTTCCGTATAAAAGCCCCATGTGCTCGGGGAGTGATTGTTGTGCAGGGAAATGAATTACATAGTCAAAAAGAGGAGACTGTAAGGTTTCATTTGATGTGTAGATTGTCATGGTACATGATCGGGAATGTGTGTTTTCATGAGAAAAGAAAAAAAATAAAAACAAAAACGGGACCGCGTTTTATTTATACAGTAGCGACGCGCGGCTCGTGCGCGGGTACGAGAGCTGTCCGCGTTACGGCGCGCCCGGGTGACCCTCGAGGTCTGCCGTAGCTAAAACAGAAAGTGCAATAGCACCATCCACCTATACGCCACGAATCCTACACACTGGGGCTTTAAGTAGCATTTCTTGAAGTTTGGTATATTTTCTTTACACTTTCCTGCTTTCTCTCTATTGTCTTTTCTCTCTTTCGTGGCTACTCTTTCCATTTACGTCCAGGGCAAAGTAAAGATCACATGACTCAAAGGTAAATATTTTTACAAATAAAATATATACGAGGGTCATTCAATAAATAAGGTGAATTTTTCGCTATAAGGACTGCTAATACAGATAGAAGCTTACTTTTTTTTTTTTTTCAACATAGTCTCCCAGCTCTGTCACACACTTTTCCCATCTGTGCACAAGCTTCCGTATTCCCTCAGCGTAAAAATCTTTGGACTGATGTCTCAGCCAGTCGCTCACAACACTTTTGACTTCATCGTCACTTTCAAACCAACAGATAAGCTCAAGGTCCTTGCAATGTCATCCACTGTCACCCTTCTGTCAGACTGAAAGAGGTCATTGACTGATTCGATCACCTCAGGAGACCTCACTTCTGTCTTCGTCCTCAACACTGCTCCATCCTTCTTTAAACAATTTAATCCACTTGTAGACATTTTTTTGGCTGAAACATGTGGCACCATACACAGTTGACATTCTCCTATGAATATCAACGGGTT
This sequence comes from Paratrypauchen microcephalus, assembly GCA_036785185.1. Classification (NCBI taxonomy): domain Eukaryota; kingdom Metazoa; phylum Chordata; class Actinopteri; order Gobiiformes; family Gobiidae; genus Paratrypauchen; species Paratrypauchen microcephalus. Next base: position 411,581 of record JAVJIX010000089.1, on the reverse strand, counting down.
TGCACCCTTCAGCAACCAAAAACTTGATAACTGACCGCTGTTCAATCCTGGAGCATGCTTCTTGGTCGGCCATCTTTGTTAATCGCCAAAACTCTCAAAGTTTTTTTTAATCTGCAAAAGGAATGAAAGGAAAAGTAACGTTTTTTTTACAATCTGAGCCTTATTTCAGTAATAAAACAAGTTGTTTTACTCACCCATAGCACTTTGGTGTCATATGGAGCACTTCCAGAGATGTTTTAGATTAGCGTTAGCCTAGCGCGACTTCTAGCCATAGCTCGGGGCATATAATATATTCCCCGAGCATGTAATATGCCCCGTGCGAGCTCCAAATAGCACAAACTTTAGCACTTTTCAAATCATAGAAGCCCGATGTCTTAGTCTTCGATTTCGTTTGAGTCAAAAGTGGCCTGTAATCCGAGATTTATCCATAGTTTACAGCTTTGCGTTTCATGTTTGGGTCCCGGGAGCTGAGAGCACAGTCCGCACATGTGCACTGGCCTCCTCATCTACTCGAAACTATGGCTAAATCTCGGATTACAGGCCACTTTTGACTACACAAAATCGTAGGCTAAGACATCGGGCTTCTATGATTTGAAAAGTGCTAAAGTTTGTGTTATTTGGAGACCGCAAACATGTGCCCCGAGAACTCACATGATGGAGATCGCAAATCTAAAACATCTCTGGAAGTGCTCCATATGACACCAAAGTGCTATGGGTGAGTAAAACAACTTTCAGATTTCAGTTTCAGATTGTAAAAAACGTTACTTTTCCTTTAAATCCATGTGAAAAAGAAGTAAAACAAAACAAAAAATAAAAAAAGTAATCTTCTATGTATTAGCAGTCCTCATACTGAAAAATTCACCTTATTTATTGAATGACCCTCGTAAAAAACAACAGTGGTGTTCTGACAACAACAGAGCAACAATAACTTTAGGACTTATTACCATGAAAACTACACCTTGGCCTTCTCTCAACGAGCTTTACAATAAAGTTTGCCATGTCTGTATAAAAGCACTCACGCTGACTTGAAGACGTTTGGAAACATGCGGATGACAACCGCTGGTGTAGTTACCAACACTGAGCCATAGACTGTATAAAGAATATTTGGATATACAGTCTATGTACTGGGCATGTGATAAAACCGGGGATTCAGCAGCAACGTTTTCACAACCTGCCAAAGCCTTCCGTGGAGGATGGGACTCTAATCGCGTCTTCACTGCCACTTACAGGCAGCTGGTTTTAACCGCTGATCTGCCGAACATAACGGAACGCTACAACACTTTTAAAAAAACTTTTATTAAGTTAGACAAATTATAAGAACCAATTTAATAGGCAATTTATAAAAGGAACAAAAAGAAAGAATACAATGACATCTAGATGAAGAAAACAGGGCCATTTTAACACTTTTCCCAGATTTTTGAGTTACTATCGCCAACAGAGCCCAAAGGAAATCGTTATCTGCGTGTTTCCAAAAGTCTTCTGGTTTGGAAAATAGAGCCTGTTCAGATAAATAACTAGACTCAGCTCTTTTATATAACCACCGCTAAGTTCATTATTGTACCGAGAGATATACTATGTCAAGAGAAATGCATGATGTTCCAATTTATCTAATAGCAAATTAACTAAAGAGGGCAAGGACTTATTGATAGGGATGTGCTGACTCACGCCTCATCACCCTGATCGTACCAGTAAGCTGCTCCAGTAATGGGAGTAAGATACAACACCCCCGAAGGACGCTTGTCGCAGTCTGATAAGATTGTGCAACGTGCCAAGAGGCCTGGCTAGTCCGTGCACTAAGTCTAATGCATGGTATCCTCCCAACAGGGTTAATATAGGTAAAGAAACGAATGAAAAAAAAGAAAACTAAATAAATAAAAACGACAATTAAAAGAAAAAAACAACAACTAACTGAAACTGTAGTGTTTGTTTATAGTGAACTGAAAATTATAGATAAATTGCTCTTCGTTTTCATCTTTGTCAATTTATTCACAAATCTTGGATTGCTATAAAATAAATGAACCCGTTGCTCTAGCGATTTTACGTCTTACCGCACTTCCTGTCCGTCACTTCCTGTTTACATTCGACTTGTGCACACGTGTGTCTGCGGTATCTGGTAAAATGGCTAAAGTTGGGAGAGAGCGGCAGAGTCGGAAATGGGATTTCTTTGAATATGACGGTGAGACGGACAAAAGCAAGCGCATCATGCTGGGGACAGGAGTTTGCATAAGGATGCTAATGGCGAGTACCTTGCCAAACTAGCTTCTTTTAGCACTCAGACAGAAATAAGTTCCCTGCAGTGAGGTAGCACAAAGGAGACTACCATATGTTTGTTGTAAGTTTGATAACACAATACTTGAATCCTGCACTTGGCAAATAACCCAAAGTATAACCCAAAAACTAATAAAAACTCAACTAAAACTGAGCAGTTAGAAAAAAAAATCAAAACTAAACTAAAACTACTACTACTCTAAAAACTGAATTAGAGGAGGAAAAAAGTCAGAACTAACTAAAATTAAACTATAATGAAAAATCCAAAACTATTATAACCTCACCTCCCACTATAGTTTGCATGTAAAACTCACTTTATAGGCGTGAACTTTCAGGTCGTTTTCACACCTTGTTTGGTTCATTTAAAACGAACCAGAGTTCGTTTGCTCCTTTGATTCGGACCTTTTGTTCTGGTGTGAATAAAAACCAAAATCTCGATCCGGAGCAAAACAAGCGAACCGAGACCACATAAAAAGCTCGGGTCGTTTTCACACCTGCCTTGTTTGGTTCGTTTAAAACGAACCAGAGTTCGTTTGCTCCTTTGATTCGGACCTTTTGGGCTCGATCCGGAGCAAACAAGCGGACCGAGACCACCTAAAAAGGTCGGTCTCGGTCCGGTTCCATACGAACTCTGGTGCGGTTCGTTTGAGGTGAGAATGCAGCCCGGACTCGATCCGACACAAGTTGGCTTTTTGTACTTAACGAGCTCCCGTCGTATGTCGAGCATTATGGGAAACTGAGGCTTATGAAACTAAACGAAACAAAACAAAATGAAACTTACGAGTCTTACTTACGTTTTACGTGAAGAGCAAGAGTCAGAACTTGATGCTCACATGAGTTCTGTCCTCCGTAGTCGTCTTGCCCTGTGACTTCGTCATTTGGAAATTGATTGTAAAATAGTGTAAACCTCACGATGCTGCTCAAACATTTGTGCAAACTGTATAAAATGAGCAAACCATATCGCTAAGGCTAGATTGAAAACAGCACGTAACACCATAATTCTCCTCCTTCCGGGTTTGGACACCGACAGGGCTCATTTCTGTCCAATGACTCAGCGACCTCAGCACACGTGCTTTTGTTTATAGACTTTAGTTCGCTTGGGGAAAAACTGCAGTGTGAAAGCGAACCGCACCAAAATAAAAAAATAAAAAAAATGTTTGGTCCGGACCAAAGCAAGTGAACTATCGGACTTTCCTGGTGTGAAAACGACCTCGGTCTCAGGTCGTTTTCACACCAGGAAAGTCCGATAGTTCACTTGCTTTGGTCCGGACCAAAATTTTAAATTTTTATTTTTATTTTGGTGCGGTTCGCTTTCACACTGCAGTTTTTCCCCCAAGCGAACTAAAGTCTATAAACAAAAGCACGTGTGCTGAGGTCGCTGAGTCATTGGACAGAATGAGCCCTGTCCAAACATGGTGTCCAAACATGGTGTCCAAACATGGTGTCCAAACGCCGTGTCCAAACCCGGAAGGAGGAGAATCACGGTGTTACGTGCTGTTTTCAATCCAGCCTTAGTGATATGGTTTGCTCAGTTTTTACAGTTCGCACAAATGTTTGAGCAGCACCGTGAGGTTTACACTATTTTACAATTAATTTCCAAACGATGAAGTCACAGGGCAAGACGACTACGGAGGACAGAACTCATGTGAGCATCAAGTTCTGACTCTTGCTCTTCACGTAAAACGTAAGTAAGACTCGTAAGTTTCGTTTTGTTTCGTCAGCCTCGGTTTCCCATAATGCTCGACATACGACGGGAGCTCGTTAAGTACAAAAAGCCAACTTGTGTCGGATCGAGTCCGGTCTGCATTCTCACCTCAAACAAACCGCACCAGGATTCGAATGGAACCGGACCGAGACCGAGCTTTTTAGGTGGTCTTGGTTCACTTGTTTGCTCCGGATCGAGACTTTTGGTTTTTATTCACACCAGAACAAAAGATCCGAATCAAAGGAGCAAACGAACTCTGGTTCATTTTAAACAAACCAAACAAGGCAGGTGTGAAAACGACCTCAGCACGGTTCCATACGAATCCTGGTGCGGTTCGTTTGAAGTGAGAATGCAGACCGGACTCGATCCGACACAAGTTGGCTTTTTGTACTTAATGAGCTCCCGTCGTATGTCGAGCATTATGGGAAACTGAGGCTTACGAAATGAAACGAAACAAGTCTTTCGAGGCTTACTTATGTTTTACGTGAAGAGCAAGAGTCACAACTTGATGCTCACACGAGCGCTGTTCTCCGTAGTCGTCTCGCCCTGTGTCTTCATCGTTTGGAAATTGATTGTAAAATAGTGTAAACCTCACGATGCTGCTCAAACATTTGTGCGAACTGTAAAAACTGAGCAAACCATATCACTATGATTACATTGAAAACAGCACGTAACGCCATGATTCTCCTCCTTCCGTGTTTGGACACGGCGTTTTGACATGGCTCATTTCTGTCCAATGGCTGAGCGACCTCAGCACACGTGGTTTTGTTTATAGATGTTGGTTCGCTTGGAAAAAAAAGTGCAATGTGAAAGCGAACCGCACCAAAATAAAAAATAAATAAATAAAAAAAGGTCCGGACCAAAGCAAGTGAACTATCGGACTTTCCTGGTGTGATAACGACCTCAGTCTCTGCAGTGTCGGCACAGACTCCTTGTACAAATATTGCTCTCTAATATTTGAATAAGTAAAGACTTTATTTCTGTTTCAAGTGTATTCTTTATCCAAGCAGAAACTAATGAACACAAGAGGAAAAACAGTGGTAAAAGAAAAGGGAGGCTACTCTTCAAAATACAGGGGGTCCTCGGGTTACGACGTTGATCCGTTCTTAAGACGCGTCGTAACCCGAATTTCGTCGTAAGTCGGATTTTGCCTTTGATCTTCCAACCAAAGCACCAATAACCTTTCCATCTCAATAATTAGACCACTACGCTGCTTGGTTATCACTGCCGCTTTCATAGGAGCAGATCAGAGCCCACATCAGGTACTTCCGCCCACATTGGGCACGCACACGAGGCCGTCTTCTTCTCCCTACAACCACAACAGAGCGTATTCTTCCGCCGTGCGCCGTTCGCGTTTGTTTACGTCGCTTACCACGCTAAACCGCGTAAGACGGAATGACGCGTAATATTATTAATTTTTTAAAATGGGGGCGCGTTCGTAACCACGAAACGTCGTAAGTCGAGACCGTCGTAACCCGAGAACCTGTATAAAATCTGAAACAGGTTTGGAGTGTATTTTTTCTTCGCTACCTCCCACATGTTTTCATTCATAGTTTTGATCCCTTCCGTGAGAATCTACATTGTAAATAATCATGGAAATAAAGAAGAAACATACATACTGGTCATGTAAATTAAAAGTCAAACTTGCGTTATCCCATCTCTGCTTTCATTTATTCTCCAAACTGCATTTTCATCAGCTTTTGTCCTTAACACAATACCTCCTCACAGTCTGCCATTTTGTTTTTCATCCTGTTTGGATCATAAAAGTAAAGTAAAGATTCCCCTTTAAACCACTGCAGCGGATGCTTGTGCCGAGCTCCAGCGGGGGTCCTCACTCCGGGCCTCTTACCCCGTCGTGGAGCCTCTTGTCCTGGGCTCGTCTTCCCCGGCGTGTCCTTAGCGTGCCCTTGAAGAGCGGCAAGCGAGTGGAGCTGGAGTCTCTGTATTATTGATGCTGGCAGAGCTGCAGCATCTTCCCAGGCTGGCCACAACTTTCCCCATCGTCATAAATAATTCCCCCACAGAACACAACAGCAGCAAACAGACAGAGGAGAGGAGGCGCAGCGTGCCAGAGAAGGAGGCTGCATTTGGATCTTATTGTTTTATATTTAGTTATCATTATTTTGGTGATGAGAACAAAAAAACAAGCAGGGGTTAGTGGTAATTTTGATTTAGAATTCAAAACTGTGACTTATCTGGGTCGCCATCAGGTAGCCACATCAAATATTGCATCTACTGAAAACAAGTGTAATGTTGCTGTTGTGTGTAGAATCCCTCAGTCGTTCACGTAGAATCCACGGCAAAACGTCAACTGGACAAAAGTTTATTTGGTCGAAAACTGCTTCTTCAGTTCTGAGCTATTGATACTGATGTCATCAACATGGGGGTGTGTTTTTAAAGGAAAAGTAACATTTTTTTTACAATCTGAGCCTTATTTCGGTAATAAAACAAGTTGTTTTACTCACCCATAGCACTTTGGTGTCATATGGAGCACTTCCAGAGATGTTTTACATTTGCGATCTCCATCATGTGAGTTCTCGGGGCACATGTTTGCGGTCTCCAAATAACACAAACTTTAGCACTTTTCAAATCATAGAAGCTCAATGTCTTATCCTACGATTTTGTTTGAAGCAAAAGTGGCCTGTAATCCGAGATTTAGCCATAGTTTCGAGTAGATGAGGACGCCAGTGCACATGTGCGGACTGTGCTCTCAGCTCCCGGGACCCAAACATGAAACGCAAAGCTGTAAACTATGGATAAATCTCGGATTACAGGCCACTTTTGCTTCAAACGAAATCGTAGACTAAGACATCGGGCTTCTGTGATTTGAAAAGTGCTAAAGTTTGTGTTATTTGGAGCCCACACGGGGCATATTACATGCTCGGGGAATATATTATATGCCCCGAGCTATGGCTAGAAGTCGCGCTAGGCTAACCGCAAATCTAAAACATCTCTGGAAGTGCTCCATATGACACCAAAGTGCTATGGGTGAGTAAAACAACTTGTTTTATTACTGAAATAAGGCTCAAATTGTAAAAAAAAAAACGTTACTTTTCCTTTAACTGGAGGCACTGCTCTGTCTGAAGCTCTTAGATTTTAACATGAGCTTTATTTAATCCAATATGACGCCAAAGAGCTGATTTGGCTGGAATTACAACAGGTGAGCTGATTTGTGCTGTTAACTCTTTCTCTACCAGCCTGTTTTCAAAATCTAAGCCCCTGTCTACCAGAGATTCAGAGCATTTTCACTGATTTTTCAAGACTCACAGAATACTGAGTTCTTTCACGATATAAACGTAGCACACATCAAAATAAAGTGTTGACTCTCATCTTTCACCTGGAAAAAAAATTATGTTTCTAACCTTTTCGGTTCTCAAGTAATTGATAGTAGAACATAGCAAAGTTTCAGCAAAAACACTGTTTTTTGACAACAAATTTGAGAAAATGACCTTTTTGTGAAAGGAGGTATTACAAGCAGATAAGTGACTTTGACATCAATACTTATTGATTTAGTGACACCTCAAACATCTAAAATAACAGAGAAAGATTTTTGATTGCAAATTTTTTTTTTTAATTTACAAATATAAGAAATAACTATATACAAATTGACAAAGAGAACAATCTTGAGAGAATAACAACAGTTACAATAACAACAGAACAATGTGTGCACGCGCGTGAACAATGTGTGCATGTGCGTGAACAATGTGTGCACGTGCGTGAACAATGTGTGCACGTGCATGTATGCGTGTGTGTGCGCGCGTGTGTGTGTGTTGTTGGCCTTCAGGGAGAGCGGCAAAGTACTGGCGAGCATAAAGGTTTGTCTGCTCAGTAATGTGTGCCAGCAGCTCATTCGTGATGAGGAGCTCAAAGAAGTCTGCTGGCACGTCAGACTTCAGCTCCGCTGCAGCGCTCCGGAGTCCAGGGGTGGCCGTGAAGGGAATCATGTTGGGTTCCCAACATTTTGTTGCCACTCCACACTTTGTGTGGCAGATGCACCACCTGTAAAATGACAGAAATGTACAACATTACCTAATGTAATTTTTTTGTATTGTTGCAATGTAATGGGGAGAATATTTTTTTTTTTTTACCTTTCTTCTCCGCTTTGCGAGCAGAGGTCCCCACCCCTGCTCGCAAAGTAGGTCCTCTGCTGGATGAAGGCTCTGTAAATGGGAAATTCCTTCACATCAATAGTGGCATTTTACATATACAATTTTACATATACACACACACATACCCAAGCATAAACCTTTACATACACACACACACACACACACACACGCATAAACCTTTATACACATAGCTACGCACGCGCACACACGCACGCGCACGCACGCACGCACAGACACGCACACACACACACGCACGCCTGCATTCATTCACACAGTAGCTCCCGGACATTTGGACAAGAGGGAAAAAGTGCATGCAGGCAGGGAGGAGATAAAGTAAGTTCATTCATTGATTCACCACACAGCACGTAAACTTAGTTCTTACCCATCTCTTCCTCTGGAGAGGGGGATCTGCTTCTCCCAGAGGATCCCGACGGCAGCCGCTCATCGGGCGGCTCGGGGTCTGGCTCGCTGGACTCAAATTCGCTGTCCTCCGGGTCTGAGACCCGAATAGACATGGCCCCTGCCTCGGACAGACGAGATCTCTTTCTTGCCGTCCTTGCCTGATCCGGCGTGTCTCCGCGGTCCTGTGGTCCGGGACCTTGTGTCCCAAGACCACTCCGACCGCTCGGATCACTCCGTAAAAACCGATCGATTGTTAGCTGCCGCTAGGCAGCTAACGCCATATTGCTCCACTACTCAGTACACACGGGTGAGCGCTTCTGGGCTCTCCGCCCCCGATCGCCAAACTAACACACACACGATCACCACCTAGGGGTTAGATGTGTGAATTACACCTTGAACTATGAATTACAAGTTGCTCCCGGACGTATCCTAGCAACCCCCGCTGAAAAACGGCTCTGACGTCAATCGACGTCTCGGTAGACTACGTCTGGAATCGCTCTGACGTCAAACGACGTCTCCGGTAGAGAAAGAGTTAAACTAGGCTTATGCCTAGCGAGCATAAGCCAACAGTTTTTCAGTTAGACCCTCTCACCTCCCTGAACAGGACCATGAATGCTCGTACCGCACTGTGGCTGAGTGGCTAGCACTCACAGCAAGAAGGTTCCGGGTTCGATCCCCATGTCTGGGTGGGTTTCCTCCGGGCACTCCTATTTCCCCCATCAACACAAAAAAACATGCTCCATAGGCAAAATCCTCTGACCAAGCCTAAGCAGTAGGATCATGGAGATGGTCCCCGGGCGCAGTATGTGCTGCCCACTGCTCCTTCGGGGATAATAAAGGATATAAATAAATAAGTATTGATCACAGACTTCTGAAAAACTGTTGATTAAATTAATTTTGTATTTTTCTTGAGGTTTCAGACTATCTTAAAACCTTTTTGGCAGTGTTTGTTAATGTGTGCATTGTGTCACCATAGTAACTATGGTGTCATTGCAAAGTACTTATAGTTTAAGTGGGACAAAACACCTAAACTCCGCCCACAACCACATTTCAAATGGAGCTGTTAAACTGGGCAGAGGCACGTGTTGTCATGTAGATTAGATTAGATGAAGCCTTTATTGATCTCACACACACGACACACACACGGGAGAAATTTGACTTCTGCATTTGACCCATCCTTTTCAGGAGCAGTCATCTTTTTCGGCGCTCGGGGGGGCAGTACCGTGAAGGGTCTTGCCCAAGGACCCATTGCCGGGGGGGGGGGGGGGTTAACCCACAACCCCCGGGGGGAAAGTCAGTGACTTACCAGTTGTACTTGAAATTGCAGTGGCCACTGGGGGAAGCATTTTTAGATTTTTTTTTTTTTTTTTTTTTTTTTTACCAGAAAGCTGCACATTTTGTTTGCACTAAAGTTGTCAAAAATGATCAAGAACATTAGATGATGCTATAAAAACACAGCAAAAAAACAAAAAAAAGTGTTTGTGTTTAGTTCCACTTTAAATAAAACATATGTTGTTATGTTCTACATATGTTCTACTATAGTTACGATTCAAGAAGACATGGGGATCTCGCTGTTATATTTTGGACATTTGAAATCACAAAGTTGATCTGAAATGCCTTCACTAAAGCCCATGTTGACGGCCCTTCCTGTGAGAGCTGCAGGTGACACTTCTTTGTTTCATTGTTTCATTTCATTAATTTACAATGGTTTAATCGTAAAATGCCTCTCTCTGATCTGAATGGTCACTACCTAAACCCTAACCTCTGCACCAGTCATGAATCAGCCTCCAGACCGATGTTCCCTCTAAGGTGCGTACATGCACGATCGTGCACTGCCCAGACGTTCCGCATGCACATCAAATACTTTCCAACACATAAAAAAAATCTAACCTGAAGAGATAAACACAGCGCTGGTTTGAAGCACAGAACGACCAATCTGATAGATTCAGGTTGCACATGTGAATGTGCACACACATTAGGGACAAGCCAACTACAAACAGATACATTCTGAGTGCATTTCACTTGCTTCCTTCAGTAAGAGTGCACATCGCCGCAGGCCAGAGCTGCCGGCAGGTCCACATGAGCCGACGGGAGCGCTGCCACACACACTCCACGGAGGGAAGAACACATGAAGAGAAGACAGGTAGAGCCATAATGGAATCCTCACCTGTTTACTTTGTTTCTGTCCAAGCCATAGTTTTTTATGAGCCAAAAGACAGGACTTTGTCAAAGTGTGAATCCTCTCCCCAGAGCGTTATACCACAGAGTGCTGACACTCACACAAAATTACTTAAATAGGCTAATGATTAAAAGGCAAGATATAAAGTGATCATAATAATTTATACTTATATTGGACATCATTATTTTGGGAAAGATGAGCTCATCTTATAGTGGCCTGTAGGTCCTACAATCCATAACAAATCTGCAGGCTATATTTATCAAGCTGAAAAAATCTCTCTTAATATGATTTTATAGGTTTATATGCTACAGTTTACTTTTGATTTTTGATCAATGAGGTTATTTTTCAAAATACTGTAATGTTCAATGTTTCCCTGACCACAGCAGGACCCTCACACTGACATACAACATGTACAAAGCTCATGAACACATTTTTGTCTTTGTCATTCTAAGTGGGACAAAAAAAAAATCTATTATATTAAAAGTAATCTAACAGAAATAACTGCAATAATTTGATGAATAAGCTATGTAACTTATAACCTGTGATGATCTCAGCTGTGATGCTGGTGTGTGTGGTGTGCAGTGTGTGTGTGTCAGATGTTGCTCAGGGATGTTTGCTCAGACACATGTAAAATTAGGGGAACATTGCTCCAGACCTGCCCCTACCCTGTGCCTCAATGCATTCAAAATGGCTTGAATGTGCTTCAAAGTTCCTTTCATTCTCATTGATCCGGACGTCATTTTCAGCCATGACAAGGACTGATCAGTGAAGTGAGGAAGGAAAGGAGCAATTACAGACGTGGACAAAATTGTTGGTACCCTTCGGTTAATGAAAGAAAAACTCACATTTGGTCACAGAAATAACTTGAATCAAAAGTAATAATAACTTGACAAAAGTAATAATAAATAAAAATTCTATGAAATCTAACAATTGAAAGCCAGACACTGCTTTTCAACCATGCTTCAACAGAATTATTTAAAAAATAAATTCATGAAACAGGCCTGGACAAAAATGATGGTACCCCTAGAAAAGACTGAAAATAATGTAAGCAAAGGGACATGTTAATCCAGTGCTTCTCAATTATTTTCTATGACGCCCCCCCTAGGAAGAAGAAAAAATTTCACGCCCCCCTCCCTGTGCACGACTATTAATAGTATTATTTGTCTAGAAAATTATTAGTACACCTCTGCATAACAATGTATCCTTTTATTAACATTAAAAACAAAAAAAGAAAGAAACTTCCAACAAACACTGCACTCTTTTTTTGCACTGAGGACTCAAATATTAATGTGCTTTTAATGCAGCTTTGTGCACATTTGTTTACGTTTTACAGAAACAAAACTTAAAAACCACATGGTCCATTTGCATAAACTCAAAGCTCAGTGGAATATAACGTGTTTTTTCTGTGACAGAGGATGTTCTGCTGATGGCAAGTCTGTTCTGTGCGTATATCACGTATTTAAGGTCGCCGAACCCTGCCCCAGAGCGACAACGAGAGCGCTACTGCCAACTACTGTTGTTGATGTGCAATTACACTTTCGTTCTAGTACAGTATGGCAAAAAAGCATGTTTCCCAGGGTCACACGCGCCCCCCCCTGGCATCACACCGCGCCCCCTCAGGGGGGCCCGCCCCACTATTTGAGAAGCACTGTGTTAATCCAAGGTGTGTCCACTAAATAGCATCAGAGGTGTGTACAGTCTTGTTCTCAGTGGGCCTGTAGGGCTACAGGTCGTCACTGTGCTGTTTGGTCACAATAGCTGTGTCTCAATTCGCAGTCTGCACAGTTGAGTGGTTTTAAGGGCAATCCGGACTGTGCAAGTATGCACACTCCATGGACCGCATGGGCGTCGGTGAAATGGGACAGGTTCCACAACTACCAGATGCAGCCGCCGACGTGGTGCATGCTGGGATATATGACTGTGCGAAGTGTGCGTGGATGCACAGTTGGTTCACGCCCCAATTTCCATGGAAATGACTGTGGTTTTCAGGGTGCATTTTAAGTGTGCATGGGACAAAAATGAAATGGGACAGCAGTTGTCACGCCAGAAGTGACGTATGCACCCTTAAAACCACACTCTGAACTGTGCACACTGCGAATTGAGACATGGCTATGGTGTGTACCACACTCAACATGGACCAGAGGAAGCAAAGGAAAGAGTGTCTCAGGAGATTAGAAAGAAAATTATAGATAAGCATGTTAAAGTTAAAGGCTATAAGACAATCTCCAAGCAGCTTGATGTTCCTGTGACTACAGTTGCACATATTATTCAGGAATTTAAGATCCATGGGACCATAGCCAACCTCCCTGGACGTGGCCACAGGAGGAAAATTGATGACAAATCAAAGAGACATGATCAAATGATAATACGAATGGTAACAAAAGAGCCCAGAAAAACTTCAGAGATTAAAGGTAAACTTCAAGCTCAAGAAACATCAGTGTCAGATTGCACCATCCGTTGTTGTTTGAGCCAGTTGTTGAAAACAAATCATAAAAAAGCCAGTTTGGAATTTGCAATCATGTTAACATGTTAACAAGCCACAAAGCTTCTGGGAGAATGTCCTATGGACAGATGAGACAAAAACTTTTTGCCAAGGCACACCAGCTCTATGTTCACAATTGGAAAAATTAAGCATATAAAGAAAAGAACACTGTCCCTACTGTGAAACATGGAGGAGGCTCTGTTATGTTATGTGGCTCGATGTTGTCTGAAAATCCTCTGTAGTAGTAGTTACTACATCCTCTGTAGTAGTAGTAGTTACTACATCCTCTGTAGTAGTAGTAGTTACTACATCCTCTGTAGTAGTAGTTACTCCAGACAATATGAGATCCCAGTCTATTTCAACCCCACAAACACTTTAAAGGTCCCATGACATGGTACTTCTTGATGCTTTTATATGGCTCCTTAATGGTTCCCTAATACTGTAAATGAATCCTTCTTCAAAATCAACACTCAGTGCATGAGAAAGACACATGCACACAGTCAGAGTCAGAAAATATCTCTCTGAAAAACTCATTCTGGGCCTTGTTGCTTGAATGCAAATGAGAAGGACAGAGATAGGTTAGAGGAGCGGGTGGGGGGGGGGGGCAAATGCGCCACTGGTTCCTTGTTTTAGCAGTGCACTGTGCGCTGTTTCCCACTTCCGCGTTTTAAGCACGGAGGAAGAAAGGAGAGGCATTTAAGTGAAAAAAACATATTTTCACAGAAAATAAAATTAAACCAATGCTGTTTCAGAGGTCCAGAGGGTCGGGTAAAGGACTTCCGAGCCTAGAAACACTCACACGTGCCTCCAGGCAAATAAAAAAACGCATTTTGCATTGCGTAGCTCATTCGCGGTCCAAACTCTCTGGGCGTGATTTACAGAGACGGTGGGTAGACATCCAGACGGGGGGTGGAGCTGCATTTTCCGATGTGACGTCACATAGTTGCCTTGTTCAGAATCGCCCGTTTGAGTTGTGTTTTTTTCTAAGGCAGAAAAGGACCGCAAATGCTCAGTTTAGACATTTTACAACTTTTAGCCATGGGGGGCTAAACAGGGTAGGGGAGCTCACATTAACATTCAAAAACCTCAGAAAGTGAAAATTTCATGCCATGGGACCTTTAAGACAGAAACTGTTCCACCCAAAGGACAAAACACCGAGCCACAAACAAAGCAATGTGGTCGACTCCATTCAGTGTAGTGAAGACTGCAGTGAGCGCTACACTGGAGAAACTAAACAGCCACTTCACAAGAGGATGTACCAACACAGACGGGCGTGCCAGAGTGGACCGTCATCTGCCGTACATCTCCACCTAGAAGCCACGGGCCACTCCTTTGAAGACAGTGAGGTACAGATAAAAGGCCAGAGAAAAGAACTGGTTTGAGAGGGGAGTTAAAGAGGCTATTTTTGTCAAGATAGAGAATCTTTCCTTGAACAGAAATGGAGGCCTCAGACATCATATGTCTCCCATCTATAACTCTATCCTCAAACCTAAATCAAAACAAACAAAGAAAACAATAGGGTTAGCCAGGTCAGGTCCAGAGGATCAACACCCGCAAGGCTGCAGGCCCGGACAACATTCCTGGTCGTGTGTTGAAAGACTGTGCAGAGGAGCTCAAGGATGTCCTCACAGACATCTTTAATGCTTCTCTGAGCCAGGCTGTCGTTCCCTCCTGCTTCAAAACCACTACCATCGTTCCCGTGCCAAAGAAGCCCACTCCGGCCACTTTTAATGACTATCGCCCTGTTGCACTGACCCCCATCATCATGAAGTGCTTTGAACGGCTAGTCATGGCACACATCAAATCCATCCTCCCCCCCACCCTAGACCCATACCAGTTTGCATACCGGGCCAACCGCTCTACCGAGGATGCAATCTGTTCTGCACTTCACCCGGCTCTCACCCACCTGGACAATAAAGACTCATATGTGAGAATGCTGTTCATAGATTTCAGTTCAGCATTCAACACTATAATCCCACAGCAGCTCATTATCAAACTAGACCACCTGGGGCTTCAGACCTCACTCTGTAATTGGCTGCTGGACTTCCTCAGTGAGAGGCCACAGGCAGTGCGGGTCGGCAGAAACACCTCAAGCTGCATTAGACTGAGCACAGGAGCACCCCAGGGCTGTGTGCTCAGTCCGATGCTCTTCACTCTGCTGACCCACGACTGCTCACCAGCGTTCAGCACCAATCACATAGTGAAGTTTGCGGACGATACGACTGTGGTGGGTCTCATCTCTAATAACGATGAGACAAACTACAGGAGTGAGGTGAGCCTTCTGACCCAGTGGTGCAGCAATAACAATCTCCTTCTTAATGTTGAAAAGACCAAGGAGATTGTTATTGACTTCCGGAGAGGCCCCACCCAGCACCCCCCACTGTCCATCAATGGTGCTGCTGTAGAGAGGGTGAGCAGCACCAAATTCCTGGGGGTGCACATCAGTGAGGACCTCTCCTGGACAGTGAATACTGTATCACTGGCAAAGAGGGCTCAGAAGCGCCTCTATTTCCTCCGCAAACTGAGGAGAGCTGGAGCCCCTCCACCCATTATGACCACCTTCTACCGAGGCACCATTGAGAGCGTCCTGACCAGCTGCATCACTGTGTGGTACGGGAGCTGCACTGGACAGAACAGGAAAGCCCTGCAGCGCATAGTGAATGCAGCTGGGAGGATCGCTGGTGTCTCTCTCCCCTCCCTCCTAGACATTTTTAACACCCGGCTCACCCGCAGAGCGTCCAGCATTGTGGGTGACCCGAGCCACCCCGCACATAGCCTGTTCAGCCTCCTGCCCTCGGGGAGAAGGTACCGGAGTCTCCGGGCCCACTCCACCAGGCTTTCAAACAGCTTCATCCACCAGGCTGTCAGGAGGCTGAACTCACACTCACACCCGAACTCCCACCTTACCCATCTCCCACCCCCCACCCCCCATATTGGCATAACCTGTATTCCATAAAAGACATATCACTCTAGACACTTTAAAAAACTGCTGCTAAGGACGACTGTTGCACTGTTGCACATTTACACTTACTACTGGATTTTACTCCTGTTGCACTGTTGTTTACTACTGTTATTGCACACTTACATTTACTACTGGAATTTTTAGTACTGTTGTTTACTCCTGTTATTGATTTTTACCCCCGTTGCACTGCTGTTTACTACTGTTATTGCACATTTACTACTGGAATTTTTAGTACTGTTGTTTACTCCTGTTGCACTAGAATTACTACTGTTGCACATTTATTTTTATTTATCTTAACTCCAATGCACATTCTACTGCACATGACCAATTCACTGCTGTATCTTCCATTGCACATTTTGATGCACACTGCACACTTTGGAAATCTGTATATAGTATAGGTTATTTGTTATTTATTATGTTGCACTGTTTTAAGATTTTAGACCGTAGACTTTAGTTTTAACTTAGATCTCTGTCTTAGATAGTTTTTGTTGTGTTCTGTCTTCATATTGTATTTTGTACACTGTCTTTTTGCACTACGTGGCCAGAGAGAAACGAAATTTCGATTCACTGTATGTTGAACACATATGGCAGAATTGACAATAAAGCTGACTTTGAACTTTGAACTTTGAGGTGTGAAAACACCCATTATGGCCCTGATTAGCCACTCCCACTACATATTGAATAGGCTTACTTAACCAACAGAAACTGAAAACAAATAGGTGTCATAGTTTCATAGTAATTTCATTGTAGTTAGCTCGTCCCTTCAGACAGTTTTTAAGCAGTGTCCACCAGCACTCTAACCAGAACTGAAGAAGCAGCTTGGATGAGCTGCGAAATAAACTTTTGTCCAGTTGACAAATTGAATTTCTCCTTTTGTCATGGATTCTACCTGGATGACTGAGAGATTCTACACACAACCAAATATTAAGTTAAAGGAAAAGTAACGTTTTTTACAATCTGAGCCTTATTTCGGTAATAAAACAAGTTGTTTTACTCACCCATAGCACTTTGGTGTCATATGGAGCACTTCCAGAGATGTTTTAGATTTGCGATCTCCATCATGTGAGTTCTCGGGGCACTTATTTGCGGTCTCCAAATAACACAAACTTTAGCACTTTTCAAATCATAGAAGCCCGATGTCTTAGCCTACGATTTTGTGTGGTCAAAAGTGGCCTGTAATCCGAGATTTATCCATAGTTTCGAGTAGATGAGGAGGCCAGTGCGCATGTGCGGACTGTGCTCTCAGCTCCCGGGACCCAAACATGAAACGCAAAGCTGTAAACTATGGATAAATCTCGGATTACAGGCCACTTTTGCTTCAAACGAAATCGTAGACTAAGACATCGGGCTTCTATGATTTGAAAAGTGCTAAAGTTTGTGCTATTTGGAGCCCGCACGGGGCATATTACATGCTTGGGGAATATATTATATGCCCCGAGCTATGGCTAGAAGTCGCGCTAGGCTAACCGCTAATCTAAAACATCTCTGGAAGTGCTCCATATGACACCAAAGTGCTATGGGTGAGTAAAACAACTTGTTTTATTACCGAAATAAGGCTCAAATTGTAAAAAAAAACGTTACTTTTCCTTTAAGGGTACCATCATTTTTGTCCAGGCCTGTTTCATGAGTTTATATTTTTAAATAATTCTGTTGAGGCATGGTTGAAAAGCGATGTCTGACTGTCATTGGTTAAATTTAATAGAATTTTTATTTATTATTACTTTTGATAGATTCAAGTTATTTCTGTGACCATTGTGAGTTTTTGTTTCATTAACCGAAGGGTACCGTTTGTCCATGTGTATGCTTCCTTTCATAGCTCCTTTAGCACAGGAAGCTCGAGAGGTTCCTAACCAGCAGTAAGGAGCTATGAGGCATCCCACAATCCACAAACTGAAAGTTTCCAAATACTAATGTACAAGTTATAAACTGCACCAGACTATTAATTAAAATCTTATGCATACATAAACTCAAATTTAGAACATATAAAGCATAACGACTACAGAGCCACATCAACCTGTTTCATATTATAATAAGCTTAATGTTGTTTTGACTGAACAGCTGTTGTTCCTGCCGCTGGTTTGGAGGATCTGGATCCACCTAAACAGCGATGGCTCCTCCTCCTCACTGCTCCTCCCTTCTCCTTGTTCCTTATAGTAAACCTTATAACGTAGCTCTCAGATGTCAGTGAAAAGGAGGAGGAAGGAGGTATTTTTGGATGGAGCCCCAAAGCCTTAAACAGAACTGACACCTCCAAAGCCTAATCCTAACCATATTCTGAGTGTGAAATATATCGTCCAAAATAAACCTTTTCAAGCAAAGTAAAGTGGCTGCTGTGTGGCAGAACTGTGTTGGAGGCACAGACCTGTCTATAGAGGCCATGAGAGAGTGTACATTAAAGAAGAAGAAGTGACTTTATTGATCTCACACAGGAGAAATTCTTCTCTGCATTTAACCCATCCTGTTATTAGGAGCAGTGAGCAGCACATTACTGCGCCCGGGGACCATCTCCATGATCTTCTTGCTTCGGCTTGGTCAGGACCTCAGCTGGAGGGTTTTACCTATGTTGCATGTTTTGGGTTGATGAGGGAAACCGGAGTGCCCGGAGGAAACCCACCCAGACACGGGGAGAACATGCAAACTCCACACAGAAAGATGTTAGGGATTTTTCCTTATAAACATCAACAAAAGGGAACAAATGAGAAAACAGACACAGAAGTATTATACTCGTTAAGAATGAGGTGTAGCATTTGTTAAAGGAAAAGTAACATTTTTTTTACAATCATAGCAGTTTGGTGTCAATTTGAGCAGTTTTGTAGAAGTTATGTTATAGCCGTTCTGTTCTACTAATGATCCCGTATCTGTTAGCGTGAGTGCTCGGGGCACTGATTTGCGGTGTCCAAATAACACAAACTTTAGCACTTTTCAAATCACAGAAGATCGCTGTGTCAGGGTAGACTTTTAGTAGATTCCAAAACGGCCTGAAACCCGATATCGCAACAGAAAAGTAAAGTTCAGAGCGGTGTTAGCTTCTTTCAGACTAGCGGTGTTTACAAAACAGCTGAGTTCACGCGTGCGCACTGTCCTCTCTGATGACGTCATCAAATGAAACTATAGCTGGATATCGGGTTTCAGGCCGTTTTGGAATCCACTAAAAGTCTACCCTGACACAGCGATCTTCTGTGATTTGAAAAGTGCTAAAGTTTGTGTTATTTGGACACTGCAAAGTAATGCCCCGAGCACTCACGCTAACGGATACGGGATCATTAGTAGAACAGAACGGCAGAACAGGAAGAGATCCAAGATGGCGGCGCGTGAAGACGCAGCGGCCCCTCGTCCGGCCGATAGCGTAGTGTTTTCACCGTCTTTGTCTAGTCTATCTTGTTCGTCTTCAGTGTTTTCTAACAAGTACAGTAGGCAGTTCTTGCTGGACATAGGCAGAACTGGCCAGCACAACTCCCTGGACACTGTACTAGAGGAGAAGCTGGCGCGCTTCGGACTACTACGCCAGCCTGCTGCTAATGCTGCTAACGCTGCTACACCGGACTCGCCTGCCGCCCCCCGCCCGGAGAGGAGACGCCGCAAGCGGTGTGAGAGGCGTCAGAAGCGAGGCAAGCGCGGCGGTATCAGAGCTAGGCTAACGGCTAGCCCGCACCGGCCGGCCATTCCATCCATTCTCCTCGCCAACGTGCAGTCTCTGGACAATAAAATGGACTACATCAGACTGAGGGCTGCCCAGCGCGACGTGAGGGAGTGCTGTGTTTTTGTTTTTACGGAAACATGGCTCCATGACAACATCCCGGACTCAGCGGTGCGCCTGGACGAGCTAACATGCTACCGCTCGGACCGAGCTAGCGGTGTCCCCGGAGTTAAATCCCGCGGAGGGGGATTAATAATTTTTCTTCGGGACACTTATTGTCGGGACGCTGTGGTGGTATGTAGACACTGTTCACCCCTAGTGGAGTTTATGATTCTGAAGTGCCGGCCTTTTTATCTCCCGCGTGAAATCACGGCAATATTGCTAGTGGTTGTTTATGTCCCCCCATCACCGAACAGCGCTGATAGAAGGGAGGCACTCTATGAGCTGTATAACTCTATTAGCGAGCAACAGACTGCTCACCCGGACGGATTTTTTATCCTTGCCGGGGATTTCAATCATGCAGACCTCAAAACTGTCATGCCACAAATGCATCAGCATGTTGATTTCCCAACCAGGGGAAACAACATTTTGGACATGGTTTACACTACACACAAGGGAGCATACAAGGCTTACCCCTCCCCCACATAGGCCTCTCTGACCACATCTCTGTTGTGCTCAGACCGGCATACAGACCCCGTGTAAGGGTCTCTAGGCCGGCTCTGAAGCAGATCCAGGTGTGGCCAGAGGGGGCCTCGTCTGCACTACAGCACTGCCTCGGTACAACAGACTGGGCAGTGTTCAAACAGGCCGCCACATACAACAATCACACTGACATTGAGGAGTACGCAGACACTGTGACCTCCTACATCACCAAATGCATTGGTGATGTCACACACACAAAAACCATCACCACCAGGGCTAACCAGAAGCCATGGCTGACAGGGGAGGTTCACAGGCTGTTGAGAGCCAGGAACGCTGCCTTCAGAGCTGGGGATGTCCCCCATCTGAGGGCAGCAAGAGCCAACCTGTCCCGTGGAATCAGGAAAGCCAAACACAAATACACACAGAAAATAACCGGACACTTTAGAGATAGCAGGGACACACGGAGTCTGTGGCAGGGCATCCAGAACATCACGGATTACAAACCCTTGCCACAGACCTGTGACAATAATATCACCCTGCTCAATGACCTCAACAGCTTCTTTGCACGGTTTGAGGCAGGAAATGACACCCGGCCCCAAAAAACTCCACCACCTCCCCACGACCAGCCCCTGTGTGTGTCTGCAGCCAGCGTGAAGAGGACACTCTCCAGGATCAACACCCGCAAGGCTGCAGGCCCGGACAACATTCCTGGTCGTGTGTTGAAAGACTGTGCAGAAGAGCTCAAGGATGTCTTCACAGACATCTTTAATGCTTCTCTGAGCCAGGCTGTCGTTCCCTCCTGCTTCAAAACCACTACCATCGTTCCCGTGCCAAAGAAGCCCACTCCGGCCACTTTTAATGACTATCGCCCTGTTGCACTGACCCCCATCATCATGAAGTGCTTTGAACGGCTAGTCATGGCACACATCAAATCCATCCTCCCGCCCACCCTAGACCCATACCAGTTTGCATACCGGGCCAACCGCTCTACCGAGGATGCAATCTGTTCTGCACTTCACCCGGCTCTCACCCACCTAGACAATAAAGACTCATATGTGAGAATGCTGTTCATAGATTTCAGTTCAGCATTCAACACTATAATCCCACAGCAGCTCATTATCAAACTAGACAACCTGGGGCTTCAGACCTCACTCTGTAATTGGCTGCTGGACTTCCTCAGTGAGAGGCCACAGGCAGTGCGGGTCGGCAGAAACACCTCAAGCTGCATTAGACTGAGCACAGGAGCCCCCAGGGCTGTGTGCTCAGTCCGATGCTCTTCACTCTGCTGACCCACGACTGCTCACCAGCGTTCAGCACCAATCACATAGTGAAGTTTGCGGACGATACGACTGTGGTGGGTCTCATCTCTAATAACGATGAGACAAACTACAGGAGTGAGGTGAGCCTTCTGACCCAGTGGTGCAGCAATAACAATCTCCTTCTTAATGTTGAAAAGACCAAGGAGATTGTTGTTGACTTCCGGAGAGGCCCCACCCAGCACCCCCCACTGTCCATCAATGGTGCTGCTGTAGAGAGGGTGAGCAGCACCAAATTCCTGGGGGTGCACATCAGTGAGGACCTCTCCTGGACAGTGAATACTGTATCACTGGCAAAGAGGGCTCAGAAGCGCCTCTATTTCCTCCGCAAACTGAGGAGAGCTGGAGCCCCTCCACCCATTATGACCACCTTCTACCGAGGCACCATTGAGAGCGTTCTGACCAGCTGCATCACTGTGTGGTACGGGAGCTGCACTGAACAGAACAGGAAAGCTCTGCAGCGCATAGTGAATGCAGCTGGGAGGATCGCTGGTGTCTCTCTCCCCTCCCTCCTAGACATCTTTAACACCCGGCTCACCCGCAGAGCGTCCAGCATTGTGGGTGACCCGAGCCACCCCGCACATAGCCTGTTCAGCCTCCTGCCCTCGGGGAGAAGGTACCGGAGTCTCCGGGCCCACTCCACCAGGCTTTCAAACAGCTTCATCCACCAGGCTGTCAGGAGGCTGAACTCTCACCCGAACTCACACCCGAACTCCCACCTTACCCATCGCCCACCCCCACCCCCCATATTGGCATAACCTGTATTCCATAAAAGACATATCACTCTAGACACTTTAAAAAACTGCTGCTAAGGACTACTGTTGCACATTTACATTTACTACTGGATTTTACTCCTGTTGCACTGTTGTTTACTACTGTTATTGCACACTTACATTTACTACTGGAATTTTTAGTACTGTTGTTTACTCCTGTTATTGAATTTTACCCCCGTTGCACTGTTGTTTACTACTGTTATTGCACATTGGACTACTGGAATTTTAGTACTGTTGTTTACTCCTGTTACTGCACTAGAATTACTACTGTTGCACATTTATTTTTATTTTATCTTAACTCCTATGCACATTCTACTGCACATGACCAAGTCACTGCTGTATCTTCCATTGCACATTTTTGATGCACACTGCACACTTTGGAAATCTGTATATAGTATAGGTTATTTGTTATTTATTATGTTGCACTGTTTTAAGATTTTAGATCGTAGACTTTAGTTTTAACTTTAGATCTCTGTCTTAGATAGTTTTTTGTTGTGTTTTGTCTTCATATTGTATTTTGTACACTGTCTTTTGCACTACCTGACCAGAGAGAAACAAAATTTCGATTCACTGTATGTTGAACACATATGGCAGAATTGACAATAAAGCTGACTTTGAACTTTGAACTTGAACTCAACATAAGTTCTGCGATACTGCTCCAATTGACACCAAACTGCTATGGGTGAGTAAAACTACTTGTTTCATTGCCGAAAGAAGGCTCAGATTGTAAAAAAAACGTTACTTTTCCTTTATGCCTCCTTCCAGGCCACACACTCAAATCTCAAAGAATACCTGCTTGTTGCTTCCTTTTATTTAGAATCACATAGTAACGGAAAATTCCCAGTAACAAAGCACAAAGTCTTCAACAAAGTTAATCTTTACCATACATACATTCATCACTAATCAGCAGTTGCTGATTGTTTGTCTAAGCCAGTGCTTCTCAAATAGTGGGGCGGGCCCCCCTGGGGGGGGCGTGGCGTGATGCCAGGGGGGGCGCGTATGACCCTGGGAAACATGTTTTTTTGCTGTACTGTACTAGAACTAAGTGTAATTGCACATCAACAACAGTAGTTGGCAGTGGCGTTCTCACATGCGATTTACGCACAGTCTCACCATTAACAGAACATCCTCTGTCACAGAAAAAACACGTATATTCCACTGAGTCGTGTCCTTTAGTCCGACAGAAGCTGACGCATCAGTGGCACAAGGAGAGAGCGTATTTTTTCAATGCTTTTAGCTTATGCAAATGAGGTGGTTTTAAGTTTCATTTCTGTAAAACGTAAACAAATGTGCGCAAAGCTGCATTAAAAACACATTAATATTTGAGTCCTCAGTGCAGTCTTTGTTGTAAGTTTCTTTCTTTTTTTTTGTTTATAACGTTAATAAAAGGATACAATGGTGTTCTCATAACAATTTTCTAGACAAATAATACTATTTATAGTCGCGCGCAGGAAGGGGGGCGTGAAATATTTTCTTCTTCCTAGGGGGGGCGTCACAGAAAATAATTGAGAAGCACTGGTCTAAGCTAAGTTAATCAGTCTTTGTTCTTTGTCCCATCCTATGGTTTCTCAATAGGAGATGAACCAACTCAAGAAGAATATAACACATTGATAATTCATTAAAGACACTATTATACAATTTTCTTTAACAAAAGGCTCGGGCGACCCGGGCATCGAACCCAGACCATGCAAACTCCACACAGAACACACACAGAAAGGCCTGGGCGACCCGGGGATCGAAACCGGAACCTTCTTGCTGTGAAGCATGAGCGCTAACCACTCAGCCATCATGCCGTCAAAAGGCCAACATACACGTTATTGTCCCTGTAAGGAAATGTGTCCTCTGCATTTGACCCAATGGACAATATCACTGGGACACCTCTTCAATATAACAGTGCACTTACTTCACTTATCATAACTATTGATACTTTGCAGTGCCATCATGCTGGGGATGTTCTGCATGCATGTCTATGTAGGAAAGTTCAGCAGTGAACACATTTGCAAACACAGACAGTTGATCATGGTCCTGTTTAGGTGTTGGTGAGAGTGACTAACTGCATCACTTGAGAGTGATTCATTTGAGAGGGACACACATCAGCACAGCACATCTCACCTGTTTTAAATCCAACTCCATCAAAGTCATTTTACCACTCTATGGTCAGATTGTGTTAAAATAAAGCTCAAATTAAAGTCTAACAAAGCCTCAAACACAGCTGTGCCTCCAGTTAGTATTACAACGCCATGGAATGTAATGGAATGGCATTCTTTTTGACACCACACTTTCATACCAACAACACATAAACTACATAACCCGGACTACTTTCTTTCATCTCAAAAACATTGCACGACTCCGCCCATCCCTTTCTTTCTCTGCTGCCGAAACACTCCATGCATTCATCACCTCTCAAATCGACTACTGCAATAGCCTTTTCTATGGTCTACCCTCCAAAACTCTCAACAAACTCCAATACATCCAAAACTCTGCTGCCCGCCTCCTCACCCACACCCGCTCCCGAGACCACATCACTCCTGTCCTCCAAAACCTCCACTGGCTCCCCATCCCTCAGCGTAATTCAAAGTCCTCCTCCTGACCCACAAAGCCCTCCATAACCTGGCTCCATCATACCTCTCTGACCTCCTGCACCGCCACACCCCATCCCGCTCCCTCCGTTCCTCCGACACCAAACTCCTGTCCCTCCCCTACAGGACCAAGCTCCGATCCTGGGGTGACAGAGCTTTCTCCATTGCTGCCCCCACCCTCTGGAACTCACTCCCACAACCTATCCGTGACTGCTCTGACCTCCCCACCTTTAAAAAACTGCTCAAGACTCACCTTTTTAAAACTGCTTTTAATGGTTCTTAATGTTTAAAGGTCCCATGGTATGAAATTTTCACTTTCTGAGGTTTTTGAACGTTAATGTGAGCTCCCCTACCCTGTTTAGCCCCCCCCATGGTTAAAAGTTGTGAAATGTCTAAACTGAGCATTTGCGATCCTTTTCTGCGTTACAAAAAATCGGAGCTCAAACGGGCGATTTTGAACAAGGCACCTTATTGACGTCAGATCGAAAAAAGAAATGCAAATGCAGTTCCACCCCCGTCTGTCTGTACTCAGCGTCTCTGTAAATCACGCCCAGAGAGTTTGGACTGCGAATGCGCTAGGCAATGCGAAATGCGTTTTTTTATTTGCCTGGAGGCTCGTCCGAGTGTTTCTAGGCTCGGAAGTCCTTTATCTGAGCCTCTGGACCTTTGAACAGCAGTGGTTTGATTTTATTTTCTGTGGAAATGTGTTTATTTTTCAATGGAACACTTCAAATCTCTCCCCCCGTGCAAAAACAAGGAAATGGATCAGCTGTGGGCTCTGAGCTCTGAGCGGAGAGTTTGGCCACGCCCCCACCCTCTACTATTGGCCATCTGTTTTCTCCTCATTTGCATTCAAGCAACAATGCCCAGAATAAAGAGTTTGAGAGAGATATTTATGACTCTTTCTCATCTTATCTCTGTTTCTCATGCACTGAGTGTTGATTTTGAAGAAGGATTCATTTACAGTATTAGGGAACCATTAAGGAGCCATATAAAAGCACCAAGAAGTACCATGTCATGGGATCTTTAATGTTTTTCTGATTGTTTATTGTTTTGTTACTTGTTTTATTACTGATTTTACCTTCTGTACAGCGTCTTTGAGTGTCTTGAAAAGCGCTTTATAAATAAAATGTATTATTATTATTATTATCAGCTGTAAAGTATCAATACTTTATACTTGTACTTGTATCAATCTTCCAGGTATGACTGTCTCCTCCACATGTGTCCTCTCTGTGATGCTAAAGCAGCCCTGCCCGGACACTCTCGCACCATATTTCAGTGTAGTATTTGTGTTATTTGTGTAGCTGTCTGTAGCGCCACGCCCACGCCCCCTCCCCTCCAATAAAACACGCCTTTCAAATGTCAGCGGTGGTGTCGGAGCCCTGCAGATCGATTCACATTAGAGCCTCAATTGACTTAGTCTGAACTTGTCACACGGCTCTCCCTCCACACACACTGTCAGCACACACACACACACACACACACACACACACACACACACACTGTCATTCACAACCACGATGGAATCCGGTTTTATCTCGAGCTGTAGTCTAAAGAAGTTCTTGTTCTTCTTGGACTAAAGACATGTTGCACTGTCAGTCACAAAGCTCTCAAAGCTCAGTGGGTGTGTCTGAACGTCCGCACTATTCCCTATTTAGGCCTCACGCCGTTTTCAGGGGTGTCTGAATGTCCAGTTGATGAAAAAGGAGTGTTGTCAACATTTTCCACAATGCACCTTGAAAAGTAGTGGGCATTGGTGGTCACTAGAGTGGTCAATATAGACAACAGTGCAGTGCGAGAATAAGTAAATAAGTAAGTAAAGTGATTCTGAATAAAACAATAAATAAACTTTTGGTGTTAGTGGTGTTACCGCTAGCTGCTTATCTTAGCTCCAGCTGTTAATAGATCGATAATTTCCACATTTCAGACAAAAAGCAAATAATCCACTCCGTTTACGTGAACTCCAGCGTGACAAAAACGTGTGTGACAATTATTAGTCCATAAACACTTCAGTGTCAGTCTGATCTCACCATTATATATGACAGAAATCAAGATTTATCAGAGTTTAGTGGACTTTTTTCACCTAGACGTCAGAGTCACGTGACCCGAATGCAGTGAGAGGCGTGTCTGAATTTCTCAGTAAATGAGTGCACTGTAAAGGGCGCTAAAGAGTGTGGGACTATGTGGTGAATGAAGGGTTAGGAACTAGGGCTGGCATTCGGAGGCAGTCACTAGCCGTGTCTCAATTTGCAGTGCACACAGTTCAGAGTGTGGTTTTAAGGGCATGTACGTCACTTCCGGCGCAACAACTGCTGTCCCATTTCGTTTTTGTCCCATGCACAGTTAACATGCGGTCTGAAAACCGCAGTCGTTTCCATGGAAATTGGGGCGTGGACCAACTGTGTGAAAATGCACACTTCGCGCAGTCATATATCCCAGCATGCACTGCGCGCTACGTCTTCTATGGGAGAAAATCTACGGGCGCCATGCACCACAGCTGAGTGGCTAGCACTCACACTTCACAGCAAGAAGGTTCCGGGTTCGATCCTCCGGGCCGTTCTGTGTGTGTTCTTTGTGGAGTTTGCATGTTCTCCCCGTGTCTGGGTGGGTTTCCTCCGGGCACTCCGGTTTCCCCCATCAACCCAAAACATGCTCCAGGTAAAATCCTCCAGCTGAGGTCCTGACCAAACCGAGCAATAAGATCATGGAGATGGTCCCCGGGCGCCTGAAAGATGAGCTGCCCACTGCTCCTGAAGGATGGGTCAAATGCAGAGAAATAATTTCCCTACGGGGATAAATAAAGCGTGTCTTCTTCTTTAAAAAAAAAAAATGGAGTCGGGGGCTGCATCTGGTAGTTGCGAAACCTGTCGCATTTCGCTGATGCCCATGCGGTCCGCAGACTCTGCAAGTATGCACAGTCCTGAGCGCAGTCTGAGTACCCTTAAAACTACACTCCGAACTGTGCACACTGCGAATTGAGACACGGCTTATGTATCTGACCCAAACTGCATTCACAAGAATACACCTGCAGGGGGAGAGCATGCAAAAACTACTATTTATGCAGAAAACCTACTAGGAAACAATGGATTTATATAATCTTTGGGGCCATGAGGTTAATCTGTCTTTTTACTAGGAACACACCAATACTGGTATTGGATATCAGTCCCATGATATCGACTGATCTTAAAGGAAAAGTAACGTTTTTTACAATCTGAGCCTTATTTCGGTAATAAAACAAGTTGTTTTACTCACCCATAGCACTTTGGTGTCATATGGAGCACTTCCAGAGATGTTTTAGATTTGCGGTTAGCCTAGCGCAACTTCTAGCCATAGCTCGGGGCATATAATATATTCCCCAAGCATGTAATATGCCCCGTGCGGGCTCCAAATAGCACAAACTTTAGCACTTTTCAAATCATAGAAGCCCGATGTCTTAGTCTACGATTTCGTTTGAAGCAAAAGTGGCCTGTAATCCGAGATTTATCCATAGAGAGCACAGTCCGCACATGCGCACTGGCCTCCTCATCTACTCGAAACTATGGCTAAATCTCGGATTACAGGCCACTTTTGCTTCAAACAAAATCGTAGATTAAGACATCGGGCTTCTATGATTTGAAAAATGCTAAAGTTTGTGTTATTTGGAGACCGCAAAGTAATGCCCCAAGCACTCAAGTTATCGGATACGCTACAACATAACTTCTACGAAACTGCTCCAATTGACACCAAACTGCTATGGGTGAGTAAAACTACTTGTTTTATTGCCGAAAGAAGGCTCAGATTGTAAAAAAAATGTTACTTTTCCTTTAATCTTAATCGAGCCTTTAAATAACTAATAAGATGATGGTCCTGGCTGACGGCCTAGGATGCCTCATAATGTCTGTGCTGTTCTTCATACAAAGCTGTGCAGTAGGTACATGTGAGATAATAACTATTAGATACCAACATGTGATCCATTGTGTACTAAGGGGAAAAAGGGCATTCTTACTCCCTACACTGGTATTGATGAGTATGGGTAATAGGCAGATAATTAAAGCCAAAATATCGATATTAGCATTGGAACTGAAAAAGCTGAATCAGTGCATCCCTGCTTTTTATAAATACCAAAAAATAAAAACATTTCAGCTACATTTCCCTCACTCCCTCACTTTCGTATATAATTCTTACCACCTACATAAAGTGATTAGTTTTGGTCGACTAAGACTCCATTGACTGATTAATGGACTACACAACTCAAGACTATAGTCGTTATTTTTCCCAAGTATTTGAAAAAAAAAAAAAAGTGTCCAGATATAGTGAATAAACAGCTCTTGAGGTCAAAATAAGGCTGTATTGTATGCATAGAATTAGAATGTGTTTTATTGTCTGGTAATCAGGAAGAGCGCGTTATTTTAGCATGATTGTTGTGGTTAGCTTTACTGTCACAGCAAAACTCCACTCTGGTCTCTGAAAGTCGTGAAAAGCACTTATAATCTATTCATGTTGAGTAATTAGGATGCTCAGAATGCATAAGGTAAGTGAGGAAGAATTTTGGTCCACTTCAAACTGCTTAAAGATCCCATGACATGGTACTTCTTGATGCTTTTATATGGCTCCTTAATGGTTCCCTAATACTGTCAATGAATCCTTCTTCAAAATCAACACTCAGTGCATGAGAAACAGAGATAAGATGAGAAAGAGTATTTTTTCTCTCTCTGAACAGGCCATAATGGGAGTTGTTGCTTGAATGCAAATGAGGAGGACAGAGATGGCCTATAGTAGAGGGTGGGGGCGTGGCCAAACTCTCCGCTCTCAGCTCTCAGCTGTGTGCTCTCTGATCCATTTCCGCATTTTTGCGTGGAGAAGAGATTAGAAGCGTTCCATTGAAAAATAAACACATTTCCACAGAAAATAAAATTAAACCACTGCTGTTCAAAGGTCCAGAGGCTCAGATAAAGGACTTCCGAGCCTAGAAACACTCGGACGTGCCTCCAGGCAAATAAAAAAACGCATTTCGCATTGCCTAGCGCATTCGCAGTCCAAACTCTCTGGGCGTGATTTACAGAGACGCTGAGTACAGACAGACGGGGTGGAACTGCATTTGCATTTCTTTTTTCGATCTGACGTCAATAAGGTGCCTTGTTCAAAATCGCCCGTTTGAGCTCCGATTTTTTCTAACACAGAAAAGGATCGCAAATGCTCAGTTTAGATATTTCGCAACTTTTAACCAGGGGGGGCTAAACAGGGTAGGGGAGCTCACATTAACGTTCAAAAACCTCAGAAAGTGAAAATTTCATGCCATGGGACCTTTAAATAGCGAACTCCACCTCAGAATTTTGTCTCCAGCTCAGGTTAAACTATAGAGCTTCTACAATGTTTTGATGTTAGGTGAATGCAATCTATTTTTCTATTGTGAATTTGCTGTGTAAGTATCAGATTGAAGATTTGTTGACTTGGTTTATGGTTCATCTCTCTGCAATTGCTGGGCCTATCCACATGAAACCAGTGTCTTTTCCAGCAATTTTTTTTCATAATTGCTTCAGAAAATGGTGCCATTATTCAACCCCAAACGTGCTTGTTGTCTTAATATTAATATAAGTTTATGGAGCTGATCCCAAACAAATAATGAGAAGGTTCAACATTTGTGGATCTGTATTTTGGATTTTTTTTTTTTTTTTTTTTCAAAAACAGTGAATCTTCCTACCCTCCATCTGAAATCATGTTATTAAATTCTAGAACACAAACACAGCCTATTGGACGGCTGTCTGATGTTTTGCATTTGAACAGAAAGTTGGAGTCTCTGCCATGGAACAAACCTGGAGCATGAAGGAAACCGAGACGAGGAGATGAAAAATCCGCACCCCGCCTCGTCCAGGAATCAAACTAGAGGCCTTCTAGCTGTGAGGCGAGATTGTGTTAAGACTTAGCAATGCTCAAACACACTGTTTTCTGATCTGTTATAATGTTGTTCTATCATCACAAATGTAACTGGAGTTGTTTTTCTCTCAAACAGAAAACAACTTTTGGTTTTTTGGTAAAGTTTCATTCTGTTTTAAACTTACAATTAGAGATTTTTTTGGTCAGACAGGAGTTTGTTTACCTGCTTTACATAGTCTGCTTGTTGTTTTATTGCTCTTGCTTGTCTTTTAGTTAGTTTTGGTGTGTGTGAGATTGCCTTGTGAAATAACTTACCCATATGTCTGGAGTCTTCTTTCAGGTTTTGGCGATTAGCTTCAAGTTTTTAGATGTGCGAGCAGTAGTCGAGTTAAAAAATGAAACCAGGGGAGATGGTGGAAGGGCAGGGCAGAATTAGAAGGTACTTTGTAAATATGGAAATGCTTTTATAACTAAAAGTCCATATTATCATTCAATAATGCACAGGATAATATGTTATCACACACAGTCTTGGTTTAGTCTTGGTTTAGTCCTGGTTTAGTCCTGGTTTTGACCTGTTTTAGACCTGTTTTAGTCCTGGCTTAGTCTTGGTTTAGACCTGGTTTAGTTTTGGTTAAGTCCTGGTTTAGTCCTGGTTTTGACCTGTTTTAGTCCTGGCTTAGTCCTGGTTTAGACCTGGTTTAGTCCTGGCTTAGTCTTGGTTTAGACCTGGTTTAGTTTTGGTTTAGACCTGGTTTAGTTTTGGTTAAGTCCTGGTTTAGTCCTGGTTTTGACCTGTTTTAGTCCTGGCTTAGTCCTGGTTTAGACCTGGTTTAGTCCTGGCTTAGTCCTGGTTTAGACCTGGTTTAGTCCTGGCTTAGTCTTGGTTTAGTCCTGGCTTAGTCTTGGTTTAGACCCGGTTTAGATCTGGTTTAGTCTTGGCTTAGTCCTGGTTTAGACCTGGTTTAGTCCTGGCTTAGTCTTGGTTTAGACCTGGTTTAGTTTTGGTTAAGTCCTGGTTTAGTCCCGGTTTAGATCTGGTTTAGTCTTGGCTTAGTCCTGGTTTAGACCTGGTTTAGTCCTGGCTTAGTCTTGGTTTAGACCTGGTTTAGTTTTGGTTAAGTCCTGGTTTAGTCCTGGTTTAGTCCTGGTTTAGACCTGGTTTAGTTCTGGTTTAGTGCCGGGTTAGTCCCGGTTTAGTCCTGGTTTAGTTCTGGTTTAGTCTTGGTTTAATCCTGGTTTAGTCCCAGTTGAATCCTGGTTTAGACCCGGTTTAGACCTGGTTTAGTCTTGGTTTAGTTCTGGTTTAGTCCTGGTTTAGACCTGGTTTAGTCTTGGTTTAGTCCTGGTTTAGTTCTGGTTTAGTCCTGGTTTAGTCCTGGTCTAGTCCTGGTTTAGTTCTGGTTTAGTCCTGGTTTAGACCTGGTTTAGTCTTGGTTTAGTCCTGATTTAGTTCTGGTTTAGTCCTGGTTTAGTTCTGGTTTAGTCCTGGTTTAGTCCTGGTTTAGTCTTGGTTTAGTCCTGGTTTAGTCCTGGTTTAGTTCTGGTTTAGTTCTGGTTTAGTCCTGGTTTAGTCCTGGTTTAGTTCTGGTTTAGTCCTGGTTTAGTCCTGGTTTAGTTCTGGTTTAGTTCTGGTTTAGTCCTGGTTTAGTCCTGGTTTAGTTCTGGTTTAGTTCTGGTTTAGTCCTGGTTTACACCTGGTTTAGACCTGGTTTAGTCTTGGTTAGTCCTGGTTTAGTCCTGGTTTAGTCCTGGTTTAGTCTTGGTTTAGTCCTGGTTTAGTTCTGGTTTAGTCCTGGTTTAGTCCTGGTTTAGTCCTGGTTTAGTTCTGGTTTAGTCTTGGTTTAATCCTGGTTTAGTCCCAGTTGAATCCTGGTTTAGACCCGGTTTAGACCTGGTTTAGTCTTGGTTTAGTTCTGGTTTAGTCCTGGTTTAGACCTGGTTTAGTCTTGGTTTAGTCCTGGTTTAGTCCTGGTTTAGTCCTGGTCTAGTCCTGGTTTAGTTCTGGTTTAGTCCTGGTTTAGACCTGGTTTAGTCTTGGTTTAGTCTTGGTTTAGTCCTGGTTTAGTTCTGGTTTAGTCCTGGTTTAGTCCTGGTTTAGTTCTGGTTTAGTTCTGGTTTAGTCCTGGTTTAGTCCTGGTTTAGTCTTGGTTTAGTCCTGGTTTAGTTCTGGTTTAGTTCTGGTTTAGTCCTGGTTTAGTCCTGGTTTAGTTCTGGTTTAGTCCTGGTTTAGTTCTGGTTTAGTCCTGGTTTAGTTCTGGTTTAGTTCTGGTTTAGTCCTGGTTTAGTCCTGGTTTAGTTCTGGTTTAGTTCTGGTTTAGTCCTGGTTTAGTTCTGGTTTAGTTCTGGTTTAGTCCTGGTTTACACCTGGTTTAGACCTGGTTTAGTCTTGGTTAGTCCTGGTTTAGTTCTGGTTTAGTCCTGGTTTAGTCCTGGTTTAGTTCTGGTTTAGTCCTGGTTTAGTTCTGGTTTAGTCCTGGTTTAGTCCTGGTCTAGTCCTGGTTTAGTTCTGGTTTAGTCCTGGTTTAGACCTGGTTTAGTCTTGGTTTAGTCCTGGTTTAGTTCTGGTTTAGTCCTGGTTTAGTCCTGGTTTAGTTCTGGTTTAGTTCTGGTTTAGTCCTGGTTTAGTCCTGGTTTAGTCTTGGTTTAGTCCTGGTTTAGTCCTGGTTTAGTTCTGGTTTAGTTCTGGTTTAGTCCTGGTTTAGTTCTGGTTTAGTCCTGGTTTAGTCCTGGTTTAGTCCTGGTTTAGTTCTGGTTTAGTCCTGGTTTAGTCCTGGTTTAGTTCTGGTTTAGTTCTGGTTTAGTCCTGGTTTAGTTCTGGTTTAGTTCTGGTTTAGTCCTGGTTTACACCTGGTTTAGACCTGGTTTAGTCTTGGTTAGTCCTGGTTTAGACCTGGTTTAGTCCTGGTTTATACCTGGTTTAGACCTGGTTTAGTCCTGGTTTATACCTGGTTTAGACCTGGTTTAGTCTTGGTTAGTCCTGGTTTAGTCCTGGTTTAGTCCTGGTTTAGTGCCGAAATAGATGCAGAAATAATCTGATATGACTCACCCATAAAAACGCGGTCACTCCCAATAGTTTGTGTATCCATGTATGCACGTGTCACGGTCTTTAATAATCCGGAGCTCCGGAGAAAAGGACATATCCCGAACTTATCCCGTGTCCAGAGGCGAGAGTTTCTTCTTACGTAGCATTAACGTAGCAAGTTAAGGATTCTTCTTCTCTTGGAAATGCCGCGTAAATAACACGCGGCTCGCTCACAGCTGATTGGCCTCACAGCTGATCGGCCTCACAGCTGATCGCTCAACTCCAGTACTGGTGTGTGAGTGACTTTTTTTTCGCTGAAATCGCGCGGTGCCTGCATTACCGATTTTCTGGGCACAGAAGTGCTGTGAACAGTGGCTACAGTTTTGAATTGCTTAAAAAAATTTCAGCGTGAGAAATACCATGTGTGGCGTGTGAGCGTGTGAACACGTCGAATTGCGTGTGTCACACTCTCAAAGCGTGAGACTTGAGAGCCCTGGTATGAATTCCTTTTTGTACTGTAGTTAGCTAACAAACAAATAAGAACAAAGAACAAGCAGAGCAGGAAAATTTGAAACCAGCCAAAGGACCCGTGCAAGAGACTAAACCATATCATGGACTGGAACAACGCCAGGGCCATCCTGAAAGCAACAAACACCAGCGCTGGATCAGAGGGGCCATTGAACCAGGTCCAAGGAGCATGAACCGTGACGAGAGGGCGTACCCCAAATCACACATGGGATGCAGTCCTGCACAGGGCATTAGACAGTAGGGGGCGTCTGACAAAACCAAGTGAAGCAGCCTACACCATCACATGATGCTTCTCAGGAAGATACAGGAAGCAGCCCAAACATGTAAAGCAGGTCAACAAACTCCTATCTGACTAAAAGAATGGCTTATTCTGAGTAAACTTATACAGGTAATACAGGATGTGTTCCATTCTGGAATTTCCCCACTGTGGGACTAATAAAGGCATATCTTATCTTATCTTATGTTTTATAAACTCCATACACCTTCACAGGAATCAATAGGATTCAGCCCTAGAATCAGTCTTTACTGAACTAAAGGTAAAAGGAGCTGATAACTTGAAAACTACCACTACATGACATCACAAGGTGGAACAGAGCATTTTGAGCTTTAAGAGGTAAGATAAGACTTTATTGATCTCACACAGGAGAAATTTACTTGCCACAGTAGCTACAGGACAGTATGGACAAGAAAGAAAAATGCATGCAGGCAGGGATGGAATAAAGTAAGAATAATAAAAATAGTAATAAGCAGTACTCGAGTTGAGGGGGGATGGGGGGGGGGGGGGGATTGTCAAAATCATCCCTCTTCTAAAACGGGCATCCCTTCTTCCATCCCTTATGGCATTTTATCAATCAGGCATGAAAATCCTTACCTGGCCAGCCAAATGATATCTCTCTGTATTTCCTATACAGCGCGATACCATTTGGACACCCTCCATCCACCCTCGCTCCTCCGGTTAACAACGGACTCCGCGATTCTGATTCGTTCAAAGATGGTGACGTCAGTGCACCCGCCTTTGGCCGCAAAGTCACTCTTAGGCAGCGGAAGTTCCGCCTCAGTTTTGAATCAAGATGGCGCAATCTCTGATTGGTTCACTTAGCTGTCTGTCTACGTGCAACTGCAGCGCATTTTGGACCAAGCGTTACCAGACTCACTCGCTGGTACAGCGATGAGTCATGGATTCTTCCAGGCAATGAAAATCCCTAAACTTTTGGCGAATTTCGCCGTTTTTAAGTCAAAATGGCCAGTGCCAAGAGCCAATCATAGGCCGAACTGCGCTCCAGCTTCCAATCATGTTGCAGCATAATTACGCACCGATACGCGCTCCCGCCAATCATGACGATTGCCGCTGTTGTGTTTGCGCCTGTTCGCCGATCAGCTGTGAGCGAGCCGCGTGATATTTACGCGGCATTTCCAAGAGAAGAAGAATCCTTAACTTGCTACGTTAATGCTACGTAAGAAGGAACTCTCGCCTCGAGACACGGGATAAGTTTGGGATATGTCCTTTTCTCCGGAGCTCCGGATTATTAAAAACAACACGGCAAACTGTTAGAATGGATCTGACCGCATTCTTATGGGTGAGTCATATTATCAGATTATTTCTGCATCTATTTCGGCACTAAACCAGGACTAAACCAAGACTAAACCAGGTCTAAACCAGGACTAAACCAAGACTAAGCCAAGACTAAACCTGTCACGGATAACGGAAGAACCCAAGAGCAGACACAGGTCAAATGAGAATAGTTGGTATTTATTACAGATTTTATCCAGGAATATGATGGAGAGCAGGACTCTGGAGCAGGGCAGGTCGGAGCTGGAGACTGGAGCAGGTGACTGGAGAACGGAGATCTGAGGCAGATGAACAAAAGATTAAGGATAGAGGTCGTAGGTAAGCAAACATATGTAGCAGGATTATAGCACTAACAGACAAAGTATTACGATCTGGCACCTCTGAGCTGGCTTGACTGGCTCTTATACCCAGTTGATTGGAGAGTGGGTTCAGCTGCGTCTGGCTCCAGCACACCTGTCTCCACTCCTGGAACACCAGTAGGGGAGGGGAAGGAGGTGGCCACTGAGGGAGTGGCAGATGAGATCAGAGGGGCTGTGACAAAACGATAGTTACGTATGTAACTACGGTTCTATGAATCCCGGATGACCGCCAGAGGGCGGTGCTGAAAGCACTGAATGTTCCCTTCGCACATGCGCAGTTCGAGTAGTAATACCAAATGAGTCACACCTGTGACCCAGGATGACGCCCCGGAGGTAATATAGTCCCTCGTCATCCGTGACTCTGTTCCTTCAGAATCTTCTCGCGGAAACGCAAGGATCCTGAGTGACAGAGAATCTCTGGCGGTCATCCGGGATTCATAGAACCGTAGTTACATACGTAACTATCGTTCTATTTCATCCCTCCTGACCGCCAGAGGGCGGTGCTGAAAGCACTGAATGACTAATACCAGCTATGTCACGAAGAATCCTGAGCACATACCTCACTGAGAGGGGCCCAGAGATTCATGAAGAACCACGCCAAGAGGATGGGGAGAGATCACATTGACGTTGTAGAATCTGGCAAATGTGCTTGGGGAAGCCCAAGATGCAGCAGCACATATTGTCTCCAAAGGGACCCCTCTCATGGCCGCCCATGAAGTGGAGACGCCTCTAGTAGAATGGGCCCTCACACCAGATGGAGAGTCGCGACCTGCAATGCTGTAGGCATGGTGAATGGTCTCAACAACCCAGTGTGAAAGGCGGTGTCTGGAAAGAGGACAGCCCTTCCTAGTACCCCCACTCCACCTGAGACAGGAAGGGCTGACAGAAAGGGCATGTAACTCACTGACCCGTTTCGCTGACACAATAGCCAATAAAAAAGCAGTTTTACATGAAAGCCACTTGAGGTCCGCCTGTGCCAAAGGCTCAAATGGAGGGCCACATAGAGACTCCAGGACCAATGGCAAGTCCCACATTGGAGCCCGTGGTATAGTCGGTGGGCGCAATCTGCGAGCACCCCGTAGAAAAAGAGAAACTAAGTTATGGCCCCCAACTGTACAGCTTCCAACCAAACCATGATGGCAGGATATAGCAGCAACATACACCTTGAGAGTGGATGGAGACCGTCCATTATCCAGGAGAGACTGGAGGAACTCCAGGATAATAGGCACCGAACAAGACACAGGATCCTCACCGCGGGCAGAGCACCAGTGAGAAAACAACTTCCACCTGTTCTCATACTGCTGACGAGTGGAAGCCGCTCTGGCATTCAACAGCGTTTGCCGAACAGGATCGGTGAGACCGATCAGCTGCAGCTCGGGCCTGCCAATGGCCATACCCACAGTTGGAGTTAATGGGGCCTCGGATGCCACACTTGGCCCCCCAACTGAGACAGCAGATCTCTCCTGGCCGGAAGACGCCATGGGAGACCGCAACACAGACTG
This sequence comes from Paratrypauchen microcephalus, assembly GCA_036785185.1. Classification (NCBI taxonomy): domain Eukaryota; kingdom Metazoa; phylum Chordata; class Actinopteri; order Gobiiformes; family Gobiidae; genus Paratrypauchen; species Paratrypauchen microcephalus. The sequence goes on along the minus strand of JAVJIX010000089.1, from coordinate 373,693 downwards.
TACAGCAATGGGAACCATGGTCGTGCTGGCCTGTATGGTGCGACCAGCAACAGTCTGTGGCCTTCCTGGAGAACCCTCTGTAGGGTTGGCCAAATCAGACGAAGAGGGGGAAAAGCGTAGAGGAGGCACTGGGGCCAAGTGTGTGCCAGTGCATCCTGTCCCAGAGAACCTGGTTCCCTCACGAGGGAGAACCACAGAGGACAGTGAGTCGACTCTTTTGAGGCAAACAGATCTACCTCCGCCTGTCCAAAAAGGGTCCAGATCCTGTGCACCTCCTCCGGGTGAAGACGCCATTCCACTGGAGAAGGTTCCCTCCGGGAGAGATAATCCGCCACTTGATTTCCGTCTCCCGGTAAATACATTGCTCGCAGCGTGGACAGATGAGACGCAGCCCATGTTAACAGATCTCGAGCAACCCCGAGAAGTCGTGCTGATCTGACACCCCCCTGATGGTTTATGTGATAAACAGTCGAAGTGTTGTCCGACCGAATAAGAACGTGTTTCCCTCTCAGGTGTGACAGAAAGCTCCTGAGAGCGAAATGGACAGCACGCAACTCCAAGACATTTATGTGGTCTAAGCGATCTCTGGCAGACCAAACCCCTTGAGCTGTCCTGTGCTGCCATACAGCACCCCATCCTGTGAGGCAGGCATCTGTCGTGACCACCTCCCTGCGACACACCACCAGACCCATGGGGACCCCTTGTGACAAAAAACTCCCGTCCCTCCATGGGGTCAGTGCACGGGAGCACTGCCACGTCACTCTGAGCATCCGTCGTCGATCCCTTGCAGGGTCCAGACGAAAACTGTTCAGCCACATTTGCAGCGGACGCAGTGACAGCAGGCCGAGAGGCACAACTCGTGTGACAGAAGTCAGCTTTCCCACAAGCTGAAGAAAGCTGACAAATGGATGCAGACTGCCCAGTTTGAAGCGAGAGACCAAAGCTTGAATATCGTCTCTGCGACGTAGGGACGGGCGAGCCTTCATTGTCACAGTGTCCAAGTCCAGGCCAAGAAAAGTTGTTGCCTGAGTTGGCGTCAGGTTGCTCTTCTCCATATTCACCGTGAAGCCCAACCGGGCCACATGTGCAAGCAGGCAATCGGTGTCCTGCTTCACACACACTTTGGATGGGGCGCAAATCAGCCAATCGTCCAGATAAGGCAATATCTTCAGTCCAGCGGCTTGTAACGGAGCAAGGGCCGCCTTCACGCATCGGGTGAACACCCTCGGAGAGAGGGAGAGCCCAAAAGGGAGAACCCGGAATTGCCAATGACGACCCCGATAAGCAAACCTGAGAAATCTCCGGTGTTGTGGAGCGATAGGCACATGGAAGTATGCATCTTTGAGGTCTACAGAAGTGAACCATTCCCCCACTGCAACGGTTTGGAGAACCTCTGCTGTGGTGAGCATATGGAACGGCAAGACCTTCATGAAACGATTGAGTCCCCGTAGATCTAGAATGGGACGAAATCCGCCTGTCCTCTTGGGCACGAGGAAATATGTGGAGTAGTAGCCCTTGGGCTGCAGCAAGGGATCTACTGCTTCGATGGCCCCTTTGGCCAGGAGGGCGGACAACTCCCGATCCAATGCTTGAGCCTTCACCGGGTCGCTGATTATAGTCATCTTGACCCGGCCTGTCATGTGTGGCCGGCGTCGGAACTGCAGCCGGTACCCATGAGCCAAAGTGGCAACCACCCACGGGTCCGACGCATGAGCAGCCCAATAACTGAGCTGCTAATGGGAGAAGTATCCGACGGCCGGCCTCAAGCTTTCAATTCCTGGCCCCACGACCCCTAGGGGCCCTGGGGGGGCAGCGACCAGAGTTTGGGTGTCTAGGCCGCCGTGGTGACTGGTGAGGTTCGATCCGAAAAGTCCTGCCAGGTCTGTCTTGATGGAAACGTCCATCACTAGGCCGACTGCGAGTGGGTGGCCGAGCACTGAGGCCAGCAGTCGGGTGCCTTGGTTGCCGAGGAGGAGGCATAGCTCTACTGAGGCCAGAAAGTTGTTGCCTCGTCTGTCGAGCATGGACAGTACGTTCCAATGCCTCCAAGGCAGCTGAACCAAACAACTGCCCGGGCTCCACAGGCACACTGCGGAGGGTCCTGCGGCACGCCTCCGTCAGGGGAGATTGAGCGAGCCAAATCTGCCGGCGAGCCTGAACCAAAAAAGACATAACACGTCCAAGCTCCCTTGACATCAGTGCAAAGGCCTGCAGTGCCGCATCACTAAATTCTGCAGCTGTTGCAGCACCATCACCCTCCTGGAGGGAGGCAGAGTGGGCCAAGAGCAGGTGGGCCAAAGAATTGCCCAGTCTACCAGCCCGCGCACCGGAGTTATAGGCCTTGGTGATGAAGTCATCTGTCACCCGGCATTGGGGTCTTGGACACCTAACATCTTGCCGCAGGGCCTCCTCAGGTGAAACAATAAGGGAAGCCACAGCAGGTTCAACAGCAGGCATGCGATCCAAACCAGCTGCCGGTGCATTGTGCATAGCAGCCAAAATCCGGCCATCTGATGAGAGCCTGGAGAGAGCGCTTGGATTCCTCCAACAGGCATGCAACTCTCTGAGATACTCCACAGAGGGGGGTACAGCAAAAGGTGTAGGGGCACGCCCACATCTAAAGAAAGCGCTACCAGGGCCAGGCCTTTCAGGCTCTGGAAGTTCCAGCTGCAAACAATTCAGAGCCCTGCACATAACATCCCGCATGGAGCCATTCGTCGAGTCACTATCCAGGCTCTGCGTGGAAGAGTACGACCCATCCTCAGAAACACGGGAGGACGGTGCATGCTCTGCCTCCTGAAAATAAGAGGCCGATGCTGCCAGAGAGAGCACATCATCCTCTGGGGCCAGAACGGGCATTAATTGGGAAGACGTCCCAGCCTCTGAAGCAGGTGCGTCCACACGATGAGCCTGCAGTAAAGACTTCATCGTTTCCAAGTCTGCCGACAACTGCTCCACTTTAGAGGCAAGATCATCATCAGATCTGGGCTTCTTCTTTGAAGGGGCCCTTGCAACTGTAGACTCGGGACGGCGTTTTGAACGCCTTGGAAGGGGCAATGGTACCTGCACCGATGGTGGGAGATCACCTCTACCTGCGGGGTTTAGTTGTGCCATCCTTGCCACCCTGACAGCAAGTGGCATGTAGCTGCAGTTCATGCATGGGTCATCAGACAATGCCTCCCTCAAATGGTCAGGGCCGAGGCATGTCGGACACAGGTCATGGCCATCATCCACCTGAAGCGTGGACCCACAGGCCACACAACAATGGGAGCCGTCCATCAATGTGGTGTGATGGTCGACCACAACTAGTATGTATAAGAAAACCAGACAGCGTAGACAGCGGTCAATTGGTAAGTCAGGAAACCAAGGTGGGAGAGGGAGCGGGAACACGACCTTCACCAACCAAGGTACAAATGCGGGATATGAACACCCGCTAATTATAGCAGGTAGTATGTGGCCCACAAAAAACAGAACTGAGAGTGGGGGCGCGAACGCTGCCTTCACCAATTAGGGCCAAAATCAAATAGACCAAAATTAATCAAAACAAAACGGCTAACAACGTTAGCAGTCGCTTCAGCAGTGTACCGCTAACAAAAGAAAATGTACTCGATGGGAGAGGGTGCATGAACGCGACCGTCACCAGAGAAATTTTAACCAAAGTACTTTAGTCAACAGAAAATCTACAGTGTATCGCTAAGAAAACAAAACGTACTTAATGGGAGAGGGTGCGTTTACACGACCGTCACCAGAGAAGAATCAATCAAATACTTTATAATCAACAACAGAAAAACCTGCAGTGTACTACTAACAAAACGTACTCGATGGGAGAGGGTGCGTGCACGCGACCGTCACCAGAGAAAATTAACTAAAATATCTTATAGTTAACAGAAATCTGCAGTGTACCGCTAAGAAAACAAAACTTACTTAATGGGAGAGGGTGCGTGAACACGACCGTCACCAGAAAAAGAATCAATCAAATACTTTATCAGTTAGCAACATAAAGTCTGTAATGTACTGCTAACAAACAGATGTGTCCGATGTGGGAGCACGCAGCCTTCACCAAACAGATTAGTGCAAGTCAAACGCCAAGTGTTTGGAGAGGGGGCGCGGACGCAGCCATCACAAACAAAAGGCTGTAAAATATTGAAAGTGGTACCTCAATCCTTAGCAAAATGCAACTGTCACAGCCCTCGGAGGGCGGAAAGCCGCAGCTCCTACCGAAACGGTGAACGGGCGTCCGGCGACAGTAGACAAAACAAGGTTCTGAGTTAGGGCTAATGCCATGTGGTACGAACCGCACGCGAGAAGAAAAGAGGAACAGAGTCACGGATGACGAGGGACTATATTACCTCCGGGGCGTCATCCTGGGTCACAGGTGTGACTCATTTGGTATTACTACTCGAACTGCGCATGTGCGAAGGGAACATTCAGTGCTTTCAGCACCGCCCTCTGGCGGTCAGGAGGGATGAAATAGAACCAGGTCCAAACAAAGACTAAGCCAGGACTAAAACAGGTCTAAACCAGGTTTAAACCAGGTCTAAACCAGGTCTAAACCAGGACTAAGCCAGGACTAAAACAGGTCTAAACCAGGTCTAAACCAGGACTAAGCCAGGACTAAGCCAGGACTAAACCAAGACTAAATCAGGACTAAGGTGTGTGTGTGTGTGTGTGTGTGTGTGTGTGATAACATATATCCTGTGTATTATTGAATTACTGAATGATTATATGGACTTTTTGTTATAAAAGCATTTCCATTTTTTTGGTGAAAAATGTCACCATCCCCCCCGGTTTCATTTTACAACTCGACTAATAATAATAATAATAATAATAATACAAGCATCAACATGGAGAGCATGGAAAAGAGGATATTGCACGTCTGTATAGTTATACAGTCTGATGGCGGTGGGGATGCTCAAACATGTGAATGAAACAAAAATACTCCAGGTATGTTTTTGATGAGGGAACAGCATTCTAACATGGCTTAAAGCTCAAATGAGTACATTTTGTGTAATATAGATCTTTTAAGGTATAAGATATATGTGTTTGTGTGTTCTACCTGTGTTGAGGGTTGCCAACTCTCTGAAAAATAAATAAAAGACACCTCACTGGCAGGACCGGCCGGCCCGATGGCCTTCACCCTTCGTGGTGTAGTGAATCTTTTTAGCCCTTTTTTGTATGTGTGAAGTGATTTTTTAACTATTTGACTCAAACCTGAATTGAATTAGATGCATATCTGAGTGATATGAACACAGGGAAAATAAATAATTATCAGCAATTTATTTTTAATACAAAATAACAAAATTAACAGAATAAAATAAATATATATCCTGCATAACTTAAAACTGTATAAATTAATATAAACAGGGATGAAAGTGACCAGTAATGAAAAAAGCTGAAAGTCACAGAAAAGCTAGGGGGGTCGGGGGGCAAAATTTTTGAACTCTAGATACTTTGAGATGCAATCTGGGGTCATTCTAGCCAATAAAAACTAAGATGTCAACCACCCATTTTGGGGGGAAAAAATCCTTCTTGATGATCCCACTTTGCACGACCTTCTCACAAAATGTGACTTGCACTGGATGGAATCAGCTCGGGATGTGTAGTCTGGACAGTAGCAGCTGACAGACAGACTCAAGCACACTTCTAAATGATCATCAGTCATGGTGGAACAGGACTTAATGATGTTCATGTGGGAAAAGACTGACTCACATAAATAAGTTTTCATAAATCTATCTCCATTTTATCTGATGAATGTTAATTTTAAAATAAGCCAAGCAAACTGTACTGCACTTAAACACTCTGTGCCCCGTTTTTGGACCCTCACCCACAGTTTGAGAACCCCTTCTTTGATTTTTTTTTTTTTTAAACATGTTTTTCTAACTGGAGTTACATTCTCTTACTGGTTTTGTAGTGGTATTTACCTCTGCACATTTACCAAATGGATGTTGTGACCAGTGTTGAGCACATTACTTTGAAAAAGTAATTAGTTACAGTTACTAGTTACTAACCCAAAAAGTAACTGAGTTAGTAACTGAGTTACTACACTATAAAAGTAACTAGTTACCTAGGAAAGTAACTAATGCATTACTTTTTTTTTTAGTTTAAAAAAAAAATTGGATTTTTTTTTTACAGTTCATTATACAGCTTTTGCTGGTGCGGCTCTGTCACCGTGGCCTTCATTGTTAACGGCACCGAGCATGTGATTATCATCATGTGGCCTGCTGGGGGCCACTAGTTTAACAGAAGCGTGCGCCGTCCAGAGATGCTTCATTAAATTCGAGTTGCTTATATTGGACGTGGACAAAGTCTTTGGTCTTTGACACAATGTGCACGTAACATGTACGTTTTTACCTTTTACCTCGACGAGGTTAAAATACTGCCTATACTTCTGTCTTCGACTCAGGACTCTCCATCTGACACGGGGTTTGTGTATTGTGTGTGTGTGTGTAGAACCCGCCCACCGCCCACTGGGTGTCTCTGATTGGCTCAACATGAAATCTTACTCTGCTTTAGCCAATCATCATTACTTATCCCGCCCTCACCAAAGGGAGAGAAAAATTCCCCTGTGCCTATGCGAGTCACGCACATGATGCTAGTTTCAAAATGAGCAGGTTCAGTAACGCGGTAACGCTCCGTTTAGTAACGGTAACGGAGTTCCTTTATTTTAAAAGTAATGCGTTACAGTATTAGTTACTGTCAACAGTAACGGCGTTACAGTAACGCGTTATTAGTAACGCGTTACTGCACAACACTTGTGACAAACAGATGCATTTGTGCACTTTTAGTAGGCAAACTTCAACCACATGTCACTGTAGACCTGCTCTGTGCTGTAGACCTGCTCTGTCTCTGTGCTGTAGACCTGCTCTGTGCAGACGCTGTAACATAAATTTAGATTAGTTTTGGCTTTGCACGTAGTCTTGCACTTCTAATCAGAGCGCATTGAGGAGGGAGCTTGTGTGCGCTATGAGCTGGGAGGAGAGAGAGCTGGCGGCGTGCGTGGTTTCCGCGTGTTCCAGACGAGCGCACGGGCTGCAGTGCGAAAAACACCGTAAAAGTTTATTGCTAAAGGCAGCGGCTGTAATGAAATATGATCACAATCATCTCGAGACCAAGACCGGACACCGATCGACTGGTAGATATTGACCGACGTATTGGGCACCCTGTTTTAGACACTATTTTTGATTCACATGGTAATACGGGACAAAGTGCGTCCGTTTTCAGCTTAATACAGCTCAGTACTTTTGTTTCTGAATACGGGACGATTCCGTTTTTCAAGGGACGGTTGGCAACCCTACCTGTGTTTATTTGCCTCTTGTTTCCCCCAATAGATCAAGCATGCACACACTACTGTCTCCTCTTATTACTGACCAGCTCTCTCTTTTTATGAACTATTTTCTCATATGATGTGACGCACAGACCCCGCTGCTTTTTTCATGAAGGTCAGGTGTCGGGGGTCAAGTGGAGCGAGCGACCCCAATGAAAAGCAACTAAAGCGAGTACCCCCGTCAGGCCCTGCAGTAATGCCAGCCTCATATAACTCCACTGTTACGCAGGAATCTGACCAGCCATCTTGGATCAATTTGAGGCCGTGTAAAGAGTGTTTGCATGTGGGGTGGAGGTTTCGGGCCAAGAGGAGACAGGGAAATGTCCACATGATGTCCTCTAACACACACTTTCAAACATTCGTACATCTATTCTGAGTTGGATTTTATTGCCGTGATGCTACAGCGTGTAACTTTCTCCAGGTGGTATGTCATTTGCAGGTTTCCGTGGAAGTAGAACATTAGAGCCATACTTCGGAACATTCTTCATGGAGTTAGACAAGTTTTATCTCATACTGTGGAAGATTATAACCAAAGGAACAACATTAACAATGGAAACCTTCTCCAAGTCAAGTCGAGATGCGAGCCCGCTCACAGTAAGGATGCAAGTTTTTCTTTGTTTCATTTATCAGTGCAATAAAAACATTCAAAATGAAAAAAGGTCTATTTTGTGCTGAACTGTTACATGGTGGGACTTTAAGAAATTGAGAAATGTAAGAAAAAAAAAAACCTCCCGCATGGTTTACCTTTCATTTAAAAACAAATGTTTTTTTAATATTATCCAATTTTTTTTATTCAATATTTCAGTAAACATTGTCACCTATTTCTGCAGACGAGTCCTTCGCTCATTGCTAAAAAGACGAAAAAGAAAAGATGTTTTTTTGTTTTTTTTAAATAAAGCTTTGGGCTGAAGACAAAAAGATGACTTGGAGGAAACACAATGGAGACTAAAGAAACATCTTTATTATGCGAGTTTGTTTTCCCACATCACAAACCTCTCTCTACACGACTCACTAACTTTGTGCTTAAAAACATGGAAAAACTCCCAAAGCAAGCGAAGCAAAGGAGCGACAGAGATATTGGAAACCGTAATTGGCAGAGTTTGAACTTGCCAACTAATTACTTTCTACTAATACTTCTTTCCTTAATAGTTCTCACATCTAATGTTTTTGTCCTGCTCTAGAAAATGCACCATGACAGAGAATCATAATGAATTCATCATTAATCATTGCATTTATATTGCGCCTTTCAGGACACCCAAAGTGCTTCATATTTCATTATTAATTCACTCTACACTCAGTGGTAGCAAGCTACTATTGTAGCTACAGCTGCCCTGAGGCAGACTGAGGGAAGTGAGGCTGGTGCAGATACAAGCGGCCGAAACGAGTTTCCTCCGCAGAGTGGCTGGGCGCTCCCTTAGAGATAGGGTGAGGAGCTCAGTCACACGCGAGGAGCTCGGAGTAGAGCCGCTGCTTCTCCACGTCGAGAGGAGCCAGCTGAGGTGGCTCGGGCATCTGTTCCGGATGCCTCCTGGACTCCTCCCTCGGGAAGGCCCCGGGGAAGACCTAAGACACGCTGGAGGGACTATGTCGCCTTGGGGTCCCCCTGGAGGAGCTGGAGGAAGTGTCCGGGGTGAAGGAAGTCTGGGAATCCCTATTTAGACTGTTGCCCCCGCGACCCGGCCCTGGATAAGTGGAAGAAAATGGATGGATAAATTTATGTTGTACAACACCTATATAGGGATCTTTATGTGAATGTAATGAAGCAATTGCGCATGAGAATTTGGATTATAAAACCTGTTTGTAAATACAGGTCAGGTTTTTTGACTATGTGGAAAAGTGATGCTCCCAGCCATGGTATCCAACCAAGTTGATGAGATGATCCATTGATGACGAGCCTCCCAGTTGAATCGTGAGCCTCTACCACCCCACACCGGATGCTGTGGTAGGATTATGTCAGTTCCACTGATCGACACCAACAAGAGCCTACTTCAGATACATCCCATGACTCGATTATTCCCCTGGCTTAACTGACTGGAACACTGATTGAAGTTGCAAGGCAACACTTTCTGGGAAGAATATCCTTAAAGGGACATTTTATTATTATTATTTTTTTAGTTATTCTGGGCCCATAGGTTATAATTGTAATTGCATTGTGCACTCCTTTATATTTTCAAACTAAAAGTTTACAATTAACTACAACTACTCCTACGAACCTGGAGATTGAGATGTGCACATATCTTAAAGTGGGTTACATTGAATACGTAATATTACACAACAGAGTTGTCAAAAGTATACAAAAAATCAGTTACTAATCGATTGTAAAAGTAGTACCCAAACTAGATTTGATCAGATGTTGATACCAAAAAAGTGCCACTGACAGGAGAGAAATGAACCTTTCCTGAACGTCTTTAGAATGATCCTGAGCTGTATCAGAACAAGTCCAGGGACTGCAGATGGAAATTAGTCTGGTACAAAGCATCTCTTCAGTGATTGTGATTAATGCTCGTGTACATGGTCCCTGTCAAATAAATCAAAGAAAGAAAGTATAAGAGCACATAGACTAGTATATGCCCACGGACCACTATGGAACCTACAGGACCATTGAGGGAGTACACAGATAAGGACATATCGGAATAGGAAAGGAAGTACGACCATTTATGTGGAAAATCACATTCTATTGTCTAAAGAAAGTGTGTTTTTTAATTATCATCGTGGCATCAGAATTGGTATTGAATATCGAGTCTGTTCTTTTGTATCAAAATCATGTTTGAAACAACATTTTACAGTCTCATTGCTTGTCTCATCTTATTTAGCAGCATTTACCAAACAATGCATGTTGTAAAGAGCTTTTACTTTGACACAAATACATGAACATAGGATACAGATATAGGTCTTTTAAAAATATACATGTTATGATCAAACTTATCGTAATGTTCCAAAGGCTGTGGGTGTACTCTTTACGTGGATGAGGCAATAGCGGCGACAGTAGCAGCGCCGCGGTTAGCATTACGAGCTAACCCCACATACTAACCCACACTTAGCCTGGGCGTTTTTAGACTTTTTACACCGGGCCAAAGCCACCTCTTAATTAAACCTCCCTGTGATTAGCCCCAAACGAGCCTGTGCGGTGTTGGCCGGCACACTCACGGCACATGGGAGTATTTACAGACCTGTCTAATTAAGCAAAAGTATGAGAGAAGTGTGATTACGGAGGTGTCAGCTGGACCAGTGTGGATTTACGGTGTTAAAAATGACAGATTGGGCTCCGCCCCCTCTCTTGTTTATGACCTACAGAATGATTTACTGTATGACAAACCACAGCCACTCTTCCATGGTTATTTTGAACAGCTCAACTCAAAGGGAAATTGAAAACACATGAGTTTTACTTTGACACTGATGAAAACACACCAAAATTCAGATACTATATTGTTATTAGATATTATTATTATCCTCCAGGTCATACAAATGTGCTCACTGACTATACTATGGTAGAATTTGCAGTTTAAAGGAACTGTATCACAACTGAACCTGGTTTGCCAGTGCCTTAAAGGTGCACTATGTAACTTTTCTAATGGATGGGTTGCCACTGGCTTGTTTCCATGAAGATGCTGTTGTGTATTTCTTTCATTTTAGCATTTTTCAGCTATAAAAATACTAAAACTTCAACAAGTACAGCATCAGTCTGACTTCTTCCAGAGAGCAGATCTTTTGTGTAACTTGGCCTAGTTGAGCCATGGAGATAGATAAGTTTAATGTCATACTGTGGAACATTTACTAGAAAAACAAATAATGTATCCATGGCAATTGATATATTTAAAAACTGTCATTGGAGTTGCTTTCTGATTGGATAATCATTTTGAAAACCACACAACCAAATTATGACAAACAACTTGTCCCTCATGTCCAATTTTTATAATTAATAAAACATCATCATTAGAACTGCTCTCACTAAAAGCTATATCTGATTTGAACATGTTTCAGATCTGGGGACATAGGTCATATTTATGAATTTTAGAACAGAAACAGTTCCTTTAAAGGAAAAGTAACGTTTTTTTTTTTTTTTTTTTTTACAATCTGAGCCTTCTTTCGGCAATAAAACAAGTAGTTTTACTCACCCATAGCAGTTTGGTGTCACTTGGAGCAGTATCGCAGAACTTATGTTGTGCCGTTCTGTTCTACTAATGATCCCGTATCCATTAGCGTGAGTGCTCGGGGCACTGATTTGCGGTGTCCAAATAACACAAACTTTAGCACTTTTCAAATCACAGAAGATCGCTGTGTCAGCGTAGACTTTTAGTAGATTCCAAAACGGCCTGAAACCCGATATCGCAACAGAAAAGTAAAGTTCAGAGCGGTGTTAGCTTCTTTCGGACTAGCGGTGTTTACAAAACAGCTGAGTTCACGCATGCGCACTGTCCTCTCTGATGACATCATCAAATGAAACTATAGCTGCATATCGGGTTTCAGGCCGTTTTGGAATCTACTAAAAGTCTACCCTGACACGGCGATCTTCTGTGATTTGAAAAGTGCTAAAGTTTGTGTTATTTGGAGACGGCAAAGTAATGCCCCGAGCACTCACGCTAACGGATACGGGATCATTAGTAGAACAGAACGGCTCAACATAAGTTCTGCCAATTGACACCAAACTGCTATGGGTGAGTAAAACTACTTGTTTTATTGCCGAAAGAAGGCTCAGATTGTAAAAAAACGTTTCTTTTCCTTTAACTGTCCAAATATGAAATTTTCTTCAAAATTTGGTGGCAGTATTACATCCCAAAGATGTCATTGTTGAGAGTTGAATCACTGTTAAGCCCTAAGAAATTCTTGGATGACTAAAGACATATCCTGCAGATTTATTACTCCTCTCAAAAGTGCTCGAAACTACAACTGCAGCAGAGATTTATCCATAGTTTCGAGTAGATGAGGAGGCCAGTGCGCATGTGCGGACTGTGCTCTCAGCTCCCGGGACCCAAACATGGAACGCAAAGCTGTAAATTATGGATAAATCTCGGATTACAGGCCACTTTTGCTTCAAACGAAATCGTAGACTAAGACATCGGGCTTCTATGATTTGAAAAGTGCTAAAGTTTGTGTTATTTGGAGACCCCACGGGGCATATTACATGCTTGGGGAATATATTATATGCCCCGAGCTATGGCTAGAAGTCGCGCTAGGCTAACCGCAAATCTAAAACATCTCTGGAAGTGCTCCATATGACACCAAAGTGCTATGGGTGAGTAAAACAACTTGTTTTATTACCGAAATAAGGCTCAGATTGTAAAAAACGTTACTTTTCCTTTAACACTCATCACCGTTGTGTTGAGTGTTCTCTGTGTATTTGCTTGTGCACACTTTCAACTCCCTCTTTCTCTTTCATCAGGTCTACAGAGAACATTGATCTGAGTGTGAAGCTAAACTTAGCGTCTTCCTTTTGTTTGAGTTCACCTGACACACTGCTCTCTCTGTTCTACACAGAGGCCACGCTCACAGCTCTGAGGTGCACACGCAATACCAGGGAGAAGTACATAGTTCCTTTCACAACTACTAAAAGTACTTGTGAAAGGAACTTCCAGAGTCTGGGAGCAACAGCCCGAGAAAGTGAAGGGAACTATGTAGGATTTGGAAGTTAAATTTCATAAACTTGACTGTGTCTCCAGATACATGTTCAAATCATATCTGATTTACTGAGAACAATTCCAGGGCTGATTTATTCTTACATGACCTTCTTGACATGATGGAAACGTTCTTTGTTATAATTTGGGGTTTTGACTGAGGTCTCTGGATCAGAACTTGCTGATGGTTCATCTCAGTCATTTTTGGACCAGAGGACTGATCCTTTCGGGCTGTTGCTGCCAGACTCTGAAAGACTCTCAAAACACTCAAGTCAAGTGTTTTAAGGTTTTTTAGGGGCTGCTTTGACTGCCATATTATTGCATTGACTCTATTTTAATTACAGGGGGTCCTCGGGTTACGACGTTGATCCGTTCTTAAGACGCGTCGTAACCCGAATTTCGTCGCAAGTCGGAATTTGCCTTTGATCTTCCAACCAAAGCACCAATAACCTTTCCATCTCAATAATTAGACCACTACGCTGCTTGGTTATCACTGCCGCTTTCATAGGAGCAGATCAGAGCCCACATCAGGTACTTCCGCCCACATTGGGCACGCACACGAGGCCGTCTTCTTCGCCCTACAACCACAACAGAGCGTATTCTTCCGCCGCGCGCCATTCACGTTTGTTTACGTCGCTTACCACGCTAAACAGCGTAAGACGGAATGACGCGTAATATATATATATATATATTTTTTTTTATGGGGCCGCGTTCGTAACCACGAAACATCGTAAGTCGAGACCGTCGTAACCCGAGGACCCCCTGTATATGTTATTTTTTCTGAATACAGAGGTCCCTCGCTCTACTGCGGTTCACTGTTCGTGGCCTCGCTGTTTCGCGGATTTTTAAATATTTTTTCTATAGCTCCCGGCGGAGCCCCCACGCTTCACTATTAATACATTTTGTTGAAAATCTACAAAAGTTTGAGTGTTTAAACGAGAGAGAAATGTGAGAAAACGTTAATTCCAGTGTTTTAAGGCGTTTACAGCCTTAAAACATGTATAATAATTGTAAAATATAAAGTTGTCCTACTTCGCGGATTTCACTCATTACGGGTTATTTCTGGAACCTAACCCCCGCGATAAACGAGGGACCACTGTATTGAAATTCAGTTGGTTTAAACCTAAAATGCCTCTCTCTGATCTGAATGGTCACTCCCTAAAGCCCAGGACCTGCACCAATCCTGACTCTGTGCTAGTGCAGCCTCTGCAGCTCAGGGAGAGAATTCTGGAGGTTCTGAGCTTCACACGAGGCTTGTATACTCTGAATATAAGCCTCATGTTTAAGCTGTTATACTTTGTTCCGCTGTATGACTCAAGTAAGAGTACAATGATGTATGGAAAGTACTCAGAGAACTCCAATCTCATAACAAACTGTTTCCGAAATGTATTTAACCAAAGCTAGCAGACTACTCTCTATACCTACACGTGGTCAGGCTCCATTAGCCTCATACACAGTGATAGTAAAAGACAGATTGCACTAGCTTTGTTCTTATCTCTCCATGTTTGTGATGTGTGTAGTGTGAGGCTGCTGCTAAACTCCAGACCTGCACAGACGCTTTATCGTTCTATTTTTAAAGGAAAATCCTAATCTGCAGAGGAAATTGCAGTAGCGGGTCTTTGTGGCTAACGCACAGATTAGTGCGTCTTGCAGAGGCTGGTCTGGGTAAAGCAGAGTAAATCCTCGCCCTGGCTATTTAAACACGCTGCAGTCTGAACCTTTTCAAAAACCTTCTCTTCACAAATGAAGAGTCGGACTGGGGACGGTCACATTAAACAAGCGCTTGGACCAAAATGGACAGTAGTTCCTTCCTCCTTCTTTTCCTGATGGTTTAAGCCTGCAGGGGGCAGGACCTCTCACTTATGTTTGAGACTACGAGTCCATTTGTGAACTCCCACAGTCGTCCAGGTATGATCCATGGCAAAGGAGAAATTCAGTTCTGTTAACTGGACAAAAGTTTATTTGGTCGAATACGTTTCGCAGCTCATCCAAGCTGCTTCTTCAGTTCTGGTCAGATGCTGATGGACAGGAGGAGCTAACGACAATGAAACTAACACACCTGCTTGCTTACAGTTTCTGTTCTGAAATGAGTCACTAAAATATTGAACATTTTCATGATACAGTAATCCCTCGTTTATCGCGGGGGTTAGGTTCCAGAAATAACCCGCAATAAGTGAAATCTGCAAAGTAGGACAACTTTATATTTTATGAGAAAGACACATGTACAGAGTCAGAGTCATAATCTCTCTGTCTGAACAACTCATTCTGGGCCTTGTTGCTTGAATGCAAATGAGAAGGACACAGATTGGTTAGAGGAGTGGGTGGGGGGGCCAAATGCGCCGCTGGTTCCTTGTTTTAGCGGTGTGCTGTGCCTGGCCCCACTTCCGCGTGTGTAAGCGCAAAGGAGGAAAGGAGAGCCTTTTCAATGAAAAAAACCCACATTTTCACTGAAAATAAAATTAAACCACTGCTGTTTCAGAGGTCCAGAGGGTCGGGTAAAGGACTTCCGAGTCTAGAAACACTCGCACGTGCCTCCAGGCAAATAAAAAAATGCATTTCGCATTGCGTAGCTCCTCACGCCCAGAGAGTCCAAACTCTCTGGGCGTGATTTCCAGAGACAGGGGGTGGAGATCCAGACGGTGGTGGAACTGAATTTGCATTTCTTTTTTCGATCTGACGTCAGTAAGGTGCCTTGTCCAGAATCGCCCATTTGAGCTGTGTTTTTTTCAAACGCAGAAAAGGATCGCAAATGCTCAGTTTAGACATTACGCAACTTTTAGCCATTGGGGGGCCCTAAACAGGGTAGGGGAGCTCACATTAACGTTCAAAAACCTCAGAAAGTGAAAATTTCATGCCATGGGACCTTTAAGGTTAAAAACGCCACACACACACACACACACATTTTCTCACATTTTTATCTTGTTTAAACACTCAAACTTTTGTAGATTTTCAACAAAATGTATTAATAGTGACACGTGGGGGGAGATACGGCCTCGGAAGCCCCGTCGGACGTGCGAGGAGCACCGCCACGTCTCTGGACGCGATGCGACGCGCACCAACCCCTTGGAGAAGCTCCACACGTGCACTCCTCATCGTGGACAAATCCGTGACAGAGAAACGTGACCGGCGCGACGCCACAAGCACGAGATAGAACCGCCGCACAAAACCAGCAAAGAGAGGTTTAGACCTGGTCTAGTCCTGGTTTAGTTCTGGTCTAGTCCCGGTTTAGACCTGGTCTAGACCTGGTTTAGTTCTGGTCTAGACCTGGTTTAGTCCACGTTTAGTCCTGGTCTAGTCTCTTAGCCAATCAGGACGCAGAACCAATGTTACACTGTGAAAAAAAAGTTACACTATAAAATTTTTTTTTTTTTTTAAATAATTGAAAAAAAAAAATCCGCGAAACAGCGAGGCCGCGAAAAGTGAACCGCGATAGAGCGAGGGTTCACTGTACTCAATTTTTTTGCAGTGGACTTGTATACATTTGGAAAGGATCAGGTCTTACCTTCATTGAGGACAGTGGACAGAGACACGTGCTACACAAAACAGAGTGTCTCACAGCAGGACTCACTGTCTCACTGTTCCAGACATGTCTGTCGGCTTTATTTTCTCCTCTACAGTGCTAGCTCTTCAGTGCGATGGGTGTGTCTCGTTGGACTGACTGACCTCCTGTAGCTCTGGCTCTCCTCTAGCTCTGGCTATCCTCTAGCTCTGGCTATCCTCTAGCTCTCCTCTGACTCTGCTGTGACTCTCTTCTGGCTCTGGCTTTGCTCTGGCTCTCTTTTGGCCCTGGCTCTCCTCTAGCTCTGCTCTGCCTCTCCTCTGACTCTGCTCTGGCTCTGCTCTGTCTCTCCTCTGGCTCTCCTCTGACTCTGCTTTGGCTCTCTTCTGGCTCTGGCTCTGCTCTGGTTCTGCTCTAGCTCTGCTCTGGCTCTGCTCTGGCTCTCCTGAGTCTCTCCTCTGGCTGTGGCTCTCCTCTGGCTCTCTTCTGGCTCTGGCTCTGCTCTAGCTCTGCTCTAGCTCTGCTCTGGCTCTTCTCTGGCTCTCCTGAGTCTCTCCTCTGGCTGTGGCTCTCCTCTGGCTCTCTTCTGGCTCTGGCTCTGCTCTAGCTCTGCTCTAGCTCTGCTCTGGCTCTTCTCTGGCTCTGGCTCTCCTGAGTCTCTCCTCTGGCTGTGGCTCTCCTCTGGCTCTCTTCTGGCTCTGGCTCTGCTCTAGCTCTGCTCTGGCTCTTCTCTGGCTCTCCTCTGGCTCTGGCTCTCCTGAGTCTCTCCTCTAGCTGTGGCTCTCCTCTGGCTCTCTTCTGGCTCTGGCTCTGTGTGGGCTCAGTACATTTTGTCCCTCAGGGGCTGCCGTACAAAGCCTTGACATTTTCACACATTATTGCTGTGTGGAGCCCAGCTAGGATTTCATAAGCTGAGCTACCAGTGTGTTTGGTATACGAACCCTTGTAGCAGTCATATGTGTCTGTGTCTGTGCCAACAGGCAGGAGTGTGCACATGAAAAGAGTGTGCACGAGCCGAGAGCGTGCACGTGCCAAGAGCGTGCATGAACCTCTCTCTCTTGGTCCTTCTTGATTACAGATGGTGAGTGTATTAGAGGTGTTTGGAGCTCAAAAGTCCCACCCAGTTTGAAGTCCACTCTGGTCAAATTTTCCATTAATATTTCCCATAGACTTTTCAATATTAAGTTAACCTACGACGTGCTAACTAAAGTCCAAAAAGCACATTTCAAACTCAAGATTTAGAGATATGCATGTCTTAAAAAGGACACCTCCAGTTCATTGCTGACATTTCTCTGTGGTTAGCTCTGGTTCGCTGACTATTACAGAATGTGTCCTCTTTAACATGATCAGTTTCCTTGGTGTTGCTATGCACTTCTCATTTCATCTTGGCCAGCTTGTTCAAAGTTCAAAGTCAGCTTTATTGTCAAAAACCATATGTACAGGTTGCACACACAGGATTTGAAATTGCAGCAAACCCCAGGCCCACAGTGAACATAAAACATTTGATAAACAAGAAAATAAACACCATGACTAAAACATCACATATACCCGTAGCACAAAAGGCTTGTATATAATTCAAATAAGTAAAACACACAATGTGTAGTGTAATAAAGCTCAAATGGTGTCATTTAATTCATTGTCATTTAAGTGTCATTTAAAGGTCCCATGGCACGAAATTTTCACTTTCTGAGGTTTTTGAACGTTAATATGAGCCCCCCTACCCTGTTTAGGGCCCCCCCCCATGGTTAAAAGTTGCGAAATGTTTAAACTGAGCATTTGCGATCCTTTTCTGTGTTAGAAAAAATCGGAGCTCAAACGGGCAATTTTGAACAAGGCACCTTATTGACGTCAGATCGAAAAAAGAAATGCAAATGCAGTTCCACCCCCGTCTGTCTGTACTCAGCGTCTCTGTAAATCACGCCCAGAGAGTTTGGACCGCGAATGCGCTAGGCAATGCGAAATGCGTTTTTTTATTTGCCTGGAGGCACGTCCGAGTGTTTCTAGGCTCGGAAGTCCTTTATCTGAGCCTCTGGACCTTTGAACAGCAGTGGTTTAATTTTATTTTCTGTGGAAATGTGTTTATTTTTCAATGGAACGCTTCTAATCTCTCCCCCCATGCAAAAACACGGAAATGGATCAGCTGAGAGCTGACAGCGGAGAGCGGAGAGTTTGGCCACGCCCCCACCCTCTACTATAGGCCAGCTCTTTTCTCCTCATTTGCATTCAAGCAACAACTCCTGGAATAAAGTGTTTGAGAGAGATATTTATGACTCTTTCTCATCTTATCTCTCTTTCTCATGCACTGAGTGTTGATTTTGGAGAAGGATTCATTTACAGTATTCATTTACAGTTTTTTACAATCTGAGCCTTATTTCGGTCATAAAACAAGTTGTTTTACTCACCCATAGCACTTTGGTGTCATATGGAGCACTTCCAGAGATGTTTTAGATTTGCGATCTCCATCATGTGAGTTCTCGGGGCACATGTTTGCGGTCTCCAAATAACACAAACTTTAGCACTTTTCAAATCATAGAAGCTCGATGTCTTAGCCTACGATTTCGTGTGGTCAAAAGTGGCCTGTAATCCGAGATTTAGCCATAGTTTCGAGTAGATGAGGAGGCCAGTGCGCATGTGCGGACTGTGCTCTCAGCTCCCGGGACCCAAACATGAAACGCAAAGCTGTAAACTATGGATAAATCTCGGATTACAGGCCACTTTTGCTTCAAACTACATCGTAGACTAAGACATCGGGCTTCTATGATTTGAAAAGTGCTAAAGTTTGTGTTATTTGGAGCCCGCACGGGGCATATGCTTGGGGAATATATTATATGCCCCGAGCTATGGCTAGAAGTCGCGCTAGGCTAACCGCTAATCTAAAACATCTCTGGAAGTGCTCCATATGACACCAAAGTGCTATGGGTGAGTAAAACAACTTGTTTTATTACCGAAATAAGGCTCAAATAGTAAAAAAAAACGTTACTTTTCCTTTAAGCAGCAGTGTCATTGGGGAAGGGAGGGCAGGGAGAGAGCTGAGCATCCTGACAGTTTGGTGGATGAAGCTGTCTTTCAGTCTGCTGGTCTTTGCCCTGAGGCTCCTCAGTCTCCTTCCTGATGGCAGCAGACTGAAGAGGCAGTTGGATGGGTGGGTGGGATCACCCATAATGCAGAGGGCTTTGCGGGTGAGGTGAGTGTGGGGAGGGGAGAGAGACACCCATGATTCTCTCAGCTGCTCTCACTACTTGTCTCCAAACCTTCCTTCTTAGCTCCACTTTAAAGAGCAGGTATTTGACTTCTACGACATACTAACTGCTAACACATCACATATTTAGATCACCATGTTTTTGAAAATGCTATATTCTCCGAAACAACAAATGGGCAAGTTTCACCTCCCTTTGCTCTCCATGCTAAGTCACTGCCCCTTCAGAGCGCTAACACAACACAGTCAGTCTGCTAAGGAAACAGCACATTGTATCAGGTTTGTCAAGTTGCTGTCTACAGTTTTGTATCATGTTTATGGAGAATTGTCCTGTTGGAGTATGGGTGACGTAGGCTTATCTTATAGCTAGCCGTAAAGACTTGAATCAAACATGCATGGATGACATCTAAAACCTCTTCAGGCATGTTTTTGATGAGGGAACCACATTATACCATTGTGGGGTTTGCATTATAGCTCCTCTTTAAACCTCCTTGTGTGGAAAGATAGTCAGGATTGAATAGCCAATACTAACACTAACCTAAATATTTTTAAACAGCATGTGAAAAGTCCCTCTTCAAAAAAACATTGAAAACACTTGACAAAAAGCTTCTACAGTATCACTATTGTCATATCTTAAGTAAGTATAATATTTTGGATCTTGAAAGTTATCAGGTATTTATGGACGCTTGCCTTATTTTTAAAGTATTAATGGACTCGCTCCTCCACCATTAATGGATTTTATAAGTAAAAAAACGACAGGAGAGCATTGACCAGAGGAGACCGGAACATACAGAGACGCAGGACCAAATTTGACCGAATGGTGACGTCTATCAGAAGATCACGGTCATGGAACACATGACCTGCTCATGTGAGGAACTGTGGATATTCTCAACCTTCAAGAACACTCTGAAACATTGGTTAAAAAATAATCAAACATGCTCTCACAGGTAGATGTTCTCTTAAACTCAGAGAATGGTCTGTTGTGGTCAACTTGCTCTTGTGCACTTAATTCCGGCATATTTACACTGATGCTGTTTGTTGTCATGTTGATTAATATGCATTGTCCTAACTCAAATAAATAAAAAAAATAAATACATGCGCAGTGTTGAGGATTGAAGCCATCATGTCCAGACAAATGGTAAATAAACTTCCCCTCATATAAACTCTTCAGACGTCTGCTGCCTCCGCACGTCTCTAGGACTCGTGAGGACAATAACAAGATGCATTCCGCTGAATTTAAGATTATTGTCTGCTATGTAAAAATGAAATCTACGGGAGCTCGACTGTGTTTATTTGTGCTGCGGATGCAAATAACTTGACTAATGCAGCTTGTGGCATGTCTCAAATGCTCAATTGCTTATCTATGTCTGCCTAAAGTATAGGCCCGTAGTCCTTTAGTGGTTTAGTCGATTAATCACTGTTTTAGTCGACCAAATGTTGTCAACTAATCATGTTATTTTAAATGATAAGACTGTACATGGGACACCAGCAGAAAGAAGTGAGTGAGAAGAAGATGTGGTATTTTTTGCTATTCCTGTGTAAAAAAGCAGATTAAACTCATGAATCACACATTGAATTCTTTATATAAATACCATCCATCCATCCATTTTCTTCTGTTTATCCAGAGCCGGGTTGCGGGGACAACAGTCTAAGCAGGGACTCCCAGACTTCCTTCACCCCAGACACTTCCTCCAGCTCCTCCATCGGGACCCCAAGGCGTTCCCTGGCCAGCTAGGACGCATAGTCCCTCCAGCGTGTCCTGGGTCTTCCCCGGGGCCTCCTCCCGGTGGGACATGCCCAGAACACCTCCCGAGGGAGGCGTCCAGGAGGCATGCGGAACAGATGCCCGAGCCACCTCAGCTGGCTCCTCTCGACATGGAGGAGCAGCGGCTCTACTCCGAGCCCCTCGCGTGTGACTGAGCTCCTCACCCTATCTCTAAGGGTGCGCCCAGCCACTCTACGGAGGAAACTCATTTCGGCCGCTTGTATCCGCAATCTCGTCCTTTCGGTCATTACCCAGAGCTCATGACCATAGATGAGGGTAGGAACGTAGATTGACCTGTAAATTGAGAGCTTTGCCTTTCATCTCAGCTCCCTCTTCACCACAACGGTCCGGTACAGCGACCGCATCACTGCCGACGCTGCACCGATCCACCTGTCAATCTCATGCTCCATCCTCCCCTCACTCGTGAACAAGACCCCGAGATACTTGAACTCCTCCACTTGAGGCAATGACTCTCCATCCACCCAGAGAGGGCAAGCCACCTTTTTTCCAGGTGAGAACCATGGCCTCTCCTTGTTTCTTAATACTTTTTTCCCTGTATAAATAAGTAAATAAGTGTAGTCTTGTGAGTGCATTTTGGGTCAAATAGACCCACGGAATACCCAAGCCCCCTTTTTAGTCCAGCAAGAGTTTCTTTAGTCGAATACGGCCCTTCAAAACTGTGGTCAGACCAGCTCTGCGGAGAAGATTAAGATTAAGAGCATACTCCAAGTTACAGTATCTGTGCATGTAAACACTGATTTTGACTGTCTTAAAAAACATAAAAAAAAATACGTGAAAAGTCCCTCAGTCGTCCAGGTAGAATCCATGATCAAAGGAGAAGTTCAATTTGTCAACTGGACAAAGTTTGTTTGGTTGAAAACGTTTCGCCGCTCATCCGAGAGGCTTCGTCAGCTCTGGTTATTGTACTGGTTAGACCCTGCTTATATCTAGCTGCCGGGAGGCGCGTCCTACAATGACAAAAAGCTCTGAAAAATAGGGGGTCGAAACAGCCGTCAGAGTAATTTGAAAAACAAAGAGACAGATTAGGGGGGATCGTTGTCAGAGCTTTTGTCATTGCCAGACACGCCTCCCGGCAGCTAGATATAAGCAGGGTCTAACCAGTACAATAACCAGAGCTGACGAAGCCTCTCGGATGAGCGGCGAAACGTTTTCAACCAAACAAACTTTGTCCAGTTGACAAATTGAACTTCTCCTTTGATCATAAAAAAAATAGTTCATGTTAGATTACCTGGCCAGCCAAATGATATCTCTCTGTATTTCCTATACAGCGCGATACCATCTGGACACCCTCCATCCACCCTCGCTCCTCCGGTTACAAACGGACTCCGCGATTCTGATTCGTTCAAAGATGGTGACGTCAGTGCACCCGCCTTTGCCCGCAAAGTCACTCTTAGGCAGCGGAAGTTCCGCCTCAGTTTTGAATCAAGATGGCGCAATCTCTGATTGGTTCACTTAGCTGTCTGTCTACGCGCAACTGCAGCGCATTTTGGACCAAGCGTTACCAGACTCACTCGCTGGTACAGCGATGAGTCATGGATTCTTCCAGGCAACATGTTAGATGTTATTGCTTTGGAATGTTTCAGAGTATGGCATTAAACATTTCTATCTCCATGGAGACCAAACCAGACCAAGATACAGGCCGGATCTGTGGAGGCAAATGATTTATAGCTCAAAAACACCTAGAAACAGAATGCTCAGTGTTTCTGAGCTATAAAATCACGTAGAGCTGTTTAATGTCATACTGTGAAGCATTCCAGGCAAAGCAATAACATGTCCATAGAAACAAGCAGGTGACAGTCACTCCACCAGAAAAGTTCCACAATGCACCCTTAAAGGAAAAGTAACGTTTTTTTTTTTTTACAATTTGAGCCTTATTTCGGTAATAAAACAAGTTGTTTTACTCACCCATAGCACTTTGGTGTCATATGGAGCACTTCCAGAGATGTTTTAGATTTGCGGTTAGCCTAGCGCGACTTCTAGCCATAGCTCGGGGCATATAATATATTCCCCAAGCATGTAATATGCCCCGTGCGGGCTCCAAATAACACAAACTTTAGCACTTTTCAAATCATAGAAGCCCGATGTCTTAGTCTACGATTTCGTTTGAATCAAAAGTGGCCTGTAATCCGAGATTTATCCATAGTTTACAGCTTTGTGTTTCATGTTTGGGTCCCGGGAGCTGAGAGCACAGTCCGCACATGCGCACTGGCCTCCTCATCTACTCGAAACTATGGCTAAATCTCGGATTACAGGCCACGTAGGCGAAGACATCGGGCTTCTATGATTTGAAAAGTGCTAAAGTTTGTGTTATTTGGAGACCGCAAAGTAATGCCCCGAGCACTCAAGTTAACGGATACGCTACAACATAACTTCTACGAAACTGCTCAAAATGACACCAAAGTGCTATGGGTGAGTAAAACTACTTGTTTTATTGCCGAAAGAAGGCTCAGATTGTAAAAAAACGTTACTTTTCCTCATCCAAAATGATGAGGCTCACAGCAGCATTTACAGACAGAGAGGCGACAGTTTTTCCAATGTCAAGTCAATCAGAGCCGATGTCAGTAAACCCAGAAGCCCATGTTCACTTCCTATTTGGACCTAACCATGGCTCAAATACATGGAGAAAATCAGGCGAAAGGTCAAAGGTCACAGATGCATCGTCTCTTTGTTTAGCACACTCTCAGGGCTCGGCTCTGGGCCTGTGGTCAGCACAAACACAGGAGCAGGGATGGGGGAGGGGGCATTAGCCAAAGCAGCTGTTGCCTCTCCTATTCAGCACATGCACACTGGCAAACCAGCAACACCACCTGCACCACCTATCCAACACCAGGTACTGTGGAAGACATGGTTCTGAAGGAGAGAGGGAGGGGTGGAGTACACAGAAAGTGGAATAATGCACGTAAAGTAAGAGTAATTGTACTTCAAAGTGACACTGAAGTTAAAGTACAAAGTAGTGGTCTGTGAAATTGCTTGAGTAAGAGTGAAAAAGTATTTGGGGAAATGACTATTGAAGTAAAGCTGGGACACACTGCGTGATTGGCCTCTGAATTTCAGTCGTGTTTAGTTGCTCCCGTCATCACTTGAAGTTGTTCAGGGGCATTTAGCATTAGCATTAAAACCCCGCAGTTATAATGCTCATAAAAATACTATCATACACATAACCAGAGTTCTGAAGGGCTGGAGTCACCTAAAGAAACTCTAGACATGTGCTGTTGATCCATTAGTCATCTAAAAAAGGGGGCATGGCAAAAGCGGCCAATGAAATTAGGTGAAACAGATGCTGGGAAAAGCATCTGTGCTAAAACTTTACTGTATTTGTCTTTTTTAGGAGAGATTCACACACACTGTTGTGTTCAGTGCTCCTGAACAAACTCCAGGTTACTAACACAGACTCTTACACTTATGGGTCTAGAGCTCAAGGACTCACAAACATAAATCATGCATTCCTCACCCCCCTCCTCTTGTCTTCTCCTCTATTCCTCTCTTCCTCTTCCTCTCCTCTATGTCTAGCTTCTTCACCTGTCACCACTATGTCCATTTGAAAGAATCCTGAGTGAGTTCATATCAGTGTCAGCTCCACTAGTTTGAACTGTGAATAACATTCAGATGCAGTAATTAGCTTTAGAACAGCGTTTTCACATGGCAAAGTGGAAGTGCGGCGGACCACCCAAGCACAGCCAATCAGAGCGCTGCATTCTGAGCTTACTTCTGTGTTGATGAGACATGAGTCAATTTATGATTAGCTGTAGAGAGTGTCAAGCTGTGTCATTGAGAGGAAAACACAACGTTTACTGATACAAAAAACATTGGGCTACTCAAGCTTTAAAGGAAAAGTAACGTTTTTACAATTTGAGCCTTATTTCGGTAATAAAACAAGTTGTTTTACTCACCCATAGCACTTTGGTGTCATATGGAGCACTTCCAGAGATGTTTTAGATTAGCGGTTAGCCTAGCGCGACTTCTAGCCATAGCTTGGGGCATATAATATATTCCCCTAGCATGTAATATGCCCCGTGTGGGCTCCAAATAACACAAACTTTAGCACTTTTCAAATCATAGAAGCCCGATGTCTTAGTCTACGATTTCATTTGAGTCAAAAGTGGCCTGTAATCCGAGATTTATCCATAGTTTACAGCTTTGCGTTTCATGTTTGGGTCCCGGGAGCTGAGAGCACAGTCCGCACATGCGCACTGGCCTCCTCATCTACTCGAAACTATGGCTAAATCTCAGATTACAGGCCACTTTTCCTTCAAACGAAATCGTAGGATAAGACATCGGGCTTCTATGATTTGAAAAGTGCTAAAGTTTGTGTTATTTGGAGATCGCAAATAAGTGCCCCGAGAACTCACATGATGGAGATCGCAAATCTAAAACATCTCTGGAAGTGCTCCATATGACACCAAAGTGCTATGGGTGAGTAAAACAACTTGTTTTATTACCGAAATAAGGCTCAGATTGTAAAAGACTTTACTTTTCCTTTAAATAAAGTACAAAATGTGGTATTTTCAAAGGACAGATCATCAGAGAAACCACATTTAGTGACAAATAACAGGAAACAACTGCAGGGTGACCAGCTTTATGCACAGTAGAGACACAGGGAGGGCATCTGACACACAGGGACATGTAGTTTTGAAGAGGACATTAGATTATGTCATTTTGACTGAATTACAGAGAGCCCCTATTGTCTTGTGCAAGTCTCTTGGGATCAAGTAAACATTAAATACAAAATCACCACACCAACCACACAACAGAAAGTAGTCCCAGACCAGAGGAGGCCTAACCTGGGAAATCCCAGGCTGCTTTCGTTCGTTCTGATCTGAAAGACAGCCTGGAAACTAGGCTAAGGGAGCTCTCCTGATTTTGGGAGACAATCAGAGAGCGGGGAGGGGTGGAAAGACGGTGATGTGTACTACGCGACAAACGGAAGCTTGTAGTTTGAACTGACAACTGATATGATTGGCTCTGGGCTACGTATACGCCAAAGGATAGACATTCGTAACGCCCAATAAACGGCCGTGGCGATGGTAAACCACACCTCCACTACGAGATATTCAGTAGGTGCTCCCAGACCATATATCACTGTGATATGGTCTGGTGTAAAGTAGGCAGGAAGAGGCCTACCGTCCCTCACACAGCAGAGCCATGAGGTGGTCCCAGTGCAGAGCCGACTCTTTGTTCTGCTTTTGTCATCATGTTCACACAGGCTCAGCTGCCCCCCCTGCTGCCTGTGAACACCACTGCAGCACACTTGTTGCCTCTAGTAACAGGACTTTTGGCGCTCTTTTGTGGGATCCAAAGGTTTTGAGTCAATTTACAAAGATCCGTTCAACAGACTGGCTCTTTTACTATTCATTTATATAATAGAAGCCAATGTGAGAATTAATTTCATTCACAAACTAATCACACATAAATGACCATGGCTACGATCTTTTTCAATAGTTTCAACCTGAGAGTGGAGTCTGTTTACCCTTAGGCATTATGAAAAACAAAATAAAATATCCCATTAGAATAATAAAATATTAAAAACTAAATGTTATTAAGATTCCAAATATATTTTTGTGCACATAGCTCGCAGTGGTGTAGTCTGCTCTGCTTCTGTGCAGATTCTACTGTTGCTTCAGCTTTAGAATTAGATTTAGATTACTCTTTTCAAAAATTAGATCAATTTCCAACCGTTCTCATGAAATGATGGTTCAAAAGAGCTGGCTCCTTCACGAACATGTCATCACTAGCAGCCCCTCCTCTCTCTGCTCTGGTTATTTTCATGTGTGACAGAGAACAGCTGACTGGACACATGCAGGTGAGGACTCAGTTATGACTGGAAATACCTGACATTTTCTACTTTGTCTGGCTCAAATATACACAGAAAAAAATATATATATACAAAATTGACTTTTTTCAGAGCTTTTAAAGGGATATGCCACCCCCAGGTCAAACTTGGGCATCTCCCCACAGTCCAGAGACTAAAATAAGTGGTGGAAAGCGTTTTTCTGGTGACCCAGCCATTGTCCAGGTCTGTCAGCACTGACCGCCGCGGTATCTGCAGCTAACATTCACATGCATTCACTTTCAGATCACATGCACATCTTTACAACAGCTTTTTTCTGATGGCGAAGTGAAACTGGGGATGAGTGCCCAAGCACAGCCAATGGGATCACTTGCTTTTTGTTCTTACTTCTGGGTTGATGAGAAATAAAAACATTGTGTTATTAGCTGCCAACAGCACACAGACACACAGAGGTCTTTTTTGTCACTAAGTGCTGCTTTTACAAGATTCTCTTTGCAATAAATACTCATTTACAAAGAAAAGTCATGTACCTTAGCTTTAAAATGTGCTGTATGTGTAACGTTTCTGGTGGAGGGTTCGTCAAATGCTTTTCTCCATCCAGATGTCATTGCTTTGTCTGGAATGTTTCACAGTATGGCATTAAATCTTTCTATCTTCATGGAGACCAAACCAGACCAAGTTATAGGTCAGATCTGTGGAGAGGAAACTCTGCTCACAGTCAGAATACCTGTTTTATGAGGTATTTTTCAGCTATAAAACCACCTGTGATTGAATAATATAAGGTAGGGCTGTTTAATGTCGTAGTGTGGAACTTTCCAGGCTGCGCAATGACCTGTCCATGAAAAAGTTACACCTTTACAAAAAGACCTATTGTGCTTGTCTGCTGTGTCATTCATTTTGTTACAATTTGCACATTTTAAATTTTTCAGTGCGGAAAAACACAGCTGAAGCACACACCACGCTGACAGGGGAATCCCTGTTACGCACCACGTTGGGAGTTCCCCTGTTACGCAGCGTGGTGTGTGCTTCGGCTTTCTTTTTCCACACTGAAAAATAGTTCCCACCCAAAATGACCAAGTCAAGCTCTCCGTGTTGATTTGCACATTTATTTGCACTCGATATGAATGCACACTACACAGAAAGTAATTGGGAAAAGCATCGAGCAAATTAATTCCTTTTGGCCGAAATCTTTCTCTGGCGACGTTAGACTCCAGTCTAAGGCGGAGGAGCTGCAGATACCGCGGCGGTCAGTGCTGACAGACCTGGACAATGGCTGGGTGAGCAGGAAAACGCTTTCCAGTCTCTGGACTGTGGGGAGATGCCCGAGTTTGACCTGGGGGTGGCATATCCCTTTAACAGTGGAATAATGGTTTTCCTCTTCTCACTGACCCTCTGAAGTTGTATTTGGAGTGATTCGTGCATCTTTACTCTCCTGCATTCTTACTCTTCTGCCATTGCTCAGATCTACCTGGTACACGCCCACTGTGATGTACTCATTTGGTTCTTCAATTTTATCTTGGTACAAATGAACAAAAAATCTTCTGTTTGCTAGTGCAACTTTCCGCACCTGATGGAGCACCAAACTGTTTTAACCCAGAAATCAGCTGACTTTTTTCTTTTATCAAGTGTTTTTTAGAATATTACGATTTAAAATGTGCAAATTGTAACAAAATGAATGACACAGCAGACAAGCACAATAGGTCTTTTTGTAAAGGTGTAACTTTTTCATGGATAGGTCATTGCGCAGCCTGGAAAGTTCCACACTATGACATTAAACAGCCCTACCTTACATTATTCAATCACAGGTGGTTTTATAGCTGAAAAATACCTCATAAAACAGGTATTCTGTGAGCAGGGTTTCCTCTCCACAGATCTGACCTATAACTTGGTCTGGTTTGGTCTCCATGAAGATAGAAAGATTTAATGCCATACTGTGAAACATTCCAGACAAAGCAATGACATCTGGATGGAGAAAAGCATTTGACGAACCCTCCACCAGAAACGTTACACATACAGCACGTTTTAAAGCTAAGGTACATGACTTTTCTTTGTAAATGAGTATTTATTGCAAAGAGAATCTTGTAAAAGCAGCACTTAGTGACAAAAAAGACCTCTGTGTGTCTGTGTGCTGTTGGCAGCTAATAACACAATGTTTTTATGTCTCATCAACCCAGAAGTAAGAACAAAAAGCAAGTGATCCCATTGGCTGTGCTTGGGCACTCATCCCCAGTTTCACTTCACCATCAGAAAAAAGCTGTTGTAAAGATGTGCATGTGATCTGAAAGTGAATGCATGTGAATGTTAACGATGTGCCAAAGGGTTTATGAGAGCTACTGAGGACTTACACAGATTTGAATACAGACTTCCTCTGTACACTGTGAAAAACAGGTACCCCAGTTTGACGTTGTTTTACTCACCCATAGCACTTTGGTGTCATATGGAGCACTTCCAGAGATGTTTTAGATTAGCGTTAGGCTAACGCCGTTAGCCTAGCGCGACATATAGCCATAGCTCGGGGCATTCCCCGAGCATGTAATATGCCCCGTGCGGGCTCCAAATAACACAAACTTTAGCACTTTTGAAATCATAGAAGCTCAATGTCTTTAGTCTATGATTTTGTGTGGTCAAAAGTGGCCTGTAATCCGAGATTTAGCCATAGTTTCGAGTAGATGAGGAGGCCAGTGCGCATGTCCGGACTGTGCTCTCAGCTCCCGGGACCCAAACATGAAACGCAAAGCTGTAAACTATGGATAAATCTCGGATTACAGGCCACTTTTGCTTCAAACGAAATCGTAGACTAAGACATCGAGCTTCTATGATTTGAAAAGTGCTAAAGTTTGTGTTATTTGGAGCCCGCACGGGGCATATTACATGCTTGGGGAATATATTATATGCCCCGAGCCATGGCTATAAATCGCGCTAGGCTAACGGCGTTAACCTAACGCTAATCTAAAACATCTCTGGAAGTGCTCCATATGACACCAAAGTGCTATGGGTGAGTAAAACAACTTGTTTTATTACTGAAATAAGGCTCAGATTGTAAAAAAAACGTTAATTCTCCTTTAACAGCTTCTTTTACCTTTTGTTTGGTAGAGATGAGCAATTCTAGGGCTGAACTCATGTAAATTACTCTAGTGAAGGTGTGTGGAGTTTAAAAACACAGTGAAGCACTTCCTTCCAAGCACTTCCAACCCAAAACATGCACCATAGGTAAAATCCTCCAGCTTAGGTCCTGACCAAACCGAAGCAAGAAGATCATGGAGATGGTCCCCGGGCGCAGTAATGTGCTGCCCACTGCTCCTAATAACAGGATGGGTTAAATGCAGAGAAGAATTTCTCCAGTGTGAGATCAATAAAGTTGCTTCTTCTTCTTCTGTTACCCCATGACATCACAAGGTGGAGTGTTTTCTTGTGTTTGTGAGAAGAACTTAAATATACAGGGTTTGTGTGTTAAATATCTGTGAATGAAACAAAACACAACTCCAGGTCTGTTTGTGATGAGGAAACATTATAAAGTGTTTGTTTTTGAGCTGGAAACATGATTCCAAGTAAATATTGCTGTAAACAGAACAGTTTTCTTCATGAAGTTGGCACGAAAAATACACGTTTCAGCTGAACTTAAACACACAGTGCACACATTTGAGCAGAGCCGCCTAAATGAGATGTGCTGAGATGTGTAAAAGGACAGCGCTGTGAATGGGGAGTACTCAGGCGAGAGAGCGATCGCGCCTGTTAAGAGGACGGACGATTAAAAGGCGGATAAAAGCCCAGAGCGGAGAGAGAGAAACGGAGAGATGATCTGGAGAGGGGGAGAGCGCCGTGTTTTCAATAATGTGCCTCTGCTCTCAGCTCCTCAGAAATATGTTTAAAAGGATTTGATGGAAAAGTGCGTTTACATGATTATAATAGGATTTCTGCATGTACATTTGTGACGTCTGGATGAGGGCAGTTATCTGAATTTGTCTTATTGGAGCTGCACAACTGGGTTCTCACTCAAAGGTGGAGAGTTATAAAATTGCTGTGTTCAGACCATACACCAGGGGTGCCCAACCAGTCGATCGCGATCTACCAGTCGATCGCAGGCAGAGTGTCAGTCGATCGTGTATGGCTACGTTCAGACTGCAGTGCTTAATGCTCAATTCCATTCACATTTCCAATTTAATACGACTTGTATGTGATCTCCAGTGTGAACTTTAAACGCCCCAAAAGTGTCCCGCATGCGCCTTGGACGCCACGACGAGGTCACATGCAGCGAGCGTGCTCAATGTTTACGGAAGTCGCCTAAAGTTGCTGTCGTACCGGAGCCAAAACATGTAGAGCTTATTGGAGGAGGAGACGGAGAAAGAGAAGGACAACATTTTGGCCACGGCGTTTTGTGGGATGAACGTGTTGGTGTGGAGTCGCAGACAAAAGTAGTGGGATTGCTACGTGCTTCGCTGCTTCACTGACACGGAGTTCATATACTATTTTCGCATGACGAGAAGAACGTTTGTTTACATTTGTGACCGTCTACTTGTACCACTCTCACTGGAGGAAACACGCCCAGGTCAGATGAATGCGACGTGGCCGTTCAGACTGAAGTTGCATGCCAAAAGATCGGATATGTATCGGATTTAGGACCACATATCTTGGGCTACGTTCACACTGCAGCCTGAAGTGACCCAAATCCGATTTTTTCACGCTTATGCGACTTTAAAAATAATCTCACTCCAAACGCCCATATTTTCCATGTCTAACAGGTAATTCTAAAATGGACTAGAATGTAGGAAATCACATCTAAACACCCCCCTGACCCTAACCTGGGAATTCCCAGGCTGCTTTCGTTTGTTCCGATCTGAAAGACAGTCTGGCAACTATGGCAAGCGAGCTCTCCCGATTCTGGGAGCCAATCAGAGAGCGGGGAGGGGTGGCAAGACGGTGATGTGTACTACGTGACAAACGGAAGCTTGTAGTTTGAACTGACAACTGACATGATTGGCTCTGGGCTACGTATACGCCAAATGATAGACATTCGCAATGCCCAATAAAAGGTCGTTGGCGATCGTAAACCACACCTCCGGTACGAGATATTTCAAAGGTGGCTTCCAGACCATATCTCACTTGTGATATGGTCAGGTGTAAACCAGGCAACCCTGACCCCACCCTCGTGGTAGATCTCAGCACACATCAACCTCAAAAGTAGATCCCAGTTAACTCTTTCTCTACTGGAGACGTCGTTTGACGTCAGAGCGATTCCAGACGTAGTCTACCGAGACGTCGATTGACGTCAGAGCCGTTTTTCAGCGGGGGTTGCTAGGATACGTCCGGGAGCAACTTGTAATTCATAGTTCAAGGTGTAATTCACACATCTAACCCCTAGGTGGTGATCGTGTGTGTGTTAGTTTGGCGATCGAGGGGCGGAGAGCCCAGAAGCGCTCACCCGTGTGTACTGAGTAGTGGAGCAATATGGCGTTAGCTCCCTAACGGCAGCTAACAATCGATCGGTTTTTACGGAGTGATCCGAGCGGTCGGAGTGGTCTTGGGACCTAAGGTCCCGGACCACAGGACCGCGGAGACACGCCGGATCAGGCAAGGACGGCAAGAAAGAGATCTCGTCTGTCCGAGGCAGGGGCCATGTCTATTCGGGTCTCAGACCCGGAGGACAGCGAATTTGAGTCCAGCGAGCCAGACCCCGAGCCGCCCGATGAGCGGCTGCCGTCGGGATCCTCTGGGAGAAGCAGATCCCCCTCTCCAGAGGAAGAGATGGGTAAGAACTAAGTTTACGTGCTGTGTGGTGAATCAATGAATGAACTTACTTTATCTCCTCCCTGCCTGCATGCACTTTTTCCCTCTTGTCCAAATGTCCGGGAGCTACTGTGTGAATGAATGCAGGCGTGCGTGTGTGTGTGTGCGTGTCTGTGCGTGCGTGCGTGCGCGTGCGTGTGTGCGCGTGCGTAGCTATGTGTATAAAGGTTTATGCGTGTGTGTGTGTGTGTGTGTGTGTATGTAAAGGTTTATGCTTGGGTATGTGTGTGTGTATATGTAAAATTGTATATGTAAAATGCCACTATTGATGTGAAGGAATTTCCCATTTACAGAGCCTTCATCCAGCAGAGGACCTACTTTGCGAGCAGGGGTGGGGACCTCTGCTCGCAAAGCGGAGAAGAAAGGTAAAAAAATATATATATTCTCCCCATTACATTGCAGCAATACAAAAAAATTACATTAGGTAATGTTGTACATTTCTGTCATTTTACAGGTGGTGCATCTGCCACACAAAGTGTGGAGTGGCAACAAAATGTTGGGAACCCAACATGATTCCCTTCACGGCCACCCCTGGACTCCGGAGCGCTGCAGCGGAGCTGAAGTCTGACGTGCCAGCAGACTTCTTTGAGCTCCTCATCACGAATGAGCTGCTGGCACACATTACTGAGCAGACAAACCTTTATGCTCGCCAGTACTTTGCCGCTCTCCCTGAAGGCCAACAACACACACACACGCGCGCACACACACACACACACGCATACATGCACGTGCACACATTGTTCACGCACGTGCACACATTGTTCACGCACATGCACACATTGTTCACGCGCGTGCACACATTGTTCTGTTGTTATTGTAACTGTTGTTATTCTCTCAAGATTGTTCTCTTTGTCAATTTGTATATAGTTATTTCTTATATTTGTAAATTTAAAAAAAAAAAATTTGCAATCAAAAATCTTTCTCTGTTATTTTAGATGTTTGAGGTGTCACTAAATCAATAAGTATTGATGTCAAAGTCACTTATCTGCTTGTAATACACAAAAAGGTGTATTTCACAAAAAGGTCATTTTCTCAAATTTGTTGTCAAAAAACAGTGTTTTTGCTGAAACTTTGCTATGTTCTACTATCAATTACTTGAGAACCGAAAAGGTTAGAAACATAATTTTTTTTCCAGGTGAAAGATGAGAGTCAACACTTTATTTTGATGTGTGCTACGTTTATATAGTGAAAGAACTCAGTATTCTGTGAGTCTTGAAAAATCAGTGAAAATGCTCTGAATCTCCGGTAGACAAGGGGTTAGGATTTTGAAAACAGGCTGGTAGAGAAAGAGTTATTAAAAAAAGGTTGAGCACCCCTGCCGTAGACTGTATTAAGAAGAGGAATAAGCAAGTATGATGTCACCCATAGCGTTCGGCTCCAGTCAAATGAAGCTCATCGATGCTGGCGAAGAGATAAATAAATAATACACACTCTGAGGGCCTGAGAGAGTGGCAGTTGGGTACAATAGCTCCGGAGTTTTTTTCCTGAAAACTACCTTTTTAAGTTACTCTTGTTTGCACTTTAAGATTTTATTTTATTTTTATTTACGTTACCGGTCCAATAAAACACTCACCTTTTTTTTTTTTTGCATTTATGTCACTTTTTTTTCATTTTTGCTGGCCGCTTTGTTCTTTGCTGTGTGGCTCAGCAGTCCAGACTGCCCATTGTGTATTCTAGAGAACACCTTCTTTCACTCTCCAAGTCCCCAGTGCTGAATGGAGTTAAGCCTGACATTCCTGTAAAATTACAGGAGCTTGTAGTCCTGTCAGTTCTGATGTGGAACGTAAGGTTACTGGGAAATAAGATGGACGAACTGTATGCCCTTGTTCTGACCCAGAGGGAGTATGCTGTCAGCAGTATCATGTGCTTCACGGAGACCTGGCTTCATACAAATGTCCCGGACATCAGTGCATCTGTAAGAGGATACAGTGAGGATATAGCCATCCCCACATGCACTGTCCTCTGTTACCCCAACAACAAGCCCTGGATCACCAGGCAGCTGAAGGATCTACTTAATAAGAAGCGGACCTTCAACTCTGGTGACAAGGACAAGGTGAAGAAGGTGCAATAGCAGCTGAAGGTCCAGTTAAGGCAGAGCCAGGAGGCCTATGGAAGGAAATTGGAGGTTAAACTCCAACAGAATAACATTAGAGATGTGTGGAGGCAAGCAGCAGGACAATAGACCAGACAGATCAAACCTACTCAATTTGCATTTTAATTGTTTCTCATCCCCTGGCACCCTCATCTCTACACCTCCCAGATGCCCAACCCACACCTCGCCACAAACCACTCAGATGACCATTCACTCCATCATCTCTGCTCCCACACCTACCCCCACCCCCATGGAGAAACCCAGCTCAGTGTCTTTGTCACCTGCCCAGGTGAGAAGGCAGTTGGAGAAAGTTCACCAAAATAAGGGCCCGTCCACACAACAACGCTTTTTGGTGGAAAAAGAGAAGTTTGTAGTCGGCGCCGGCGTTTTGGGGAGCCGAAAACTGTGTTTTTTGAAACCAGGTTCCAGAGTGAAGAAATCTGAGAACGCTGAGGGTTGCGTTGTCGTCTGGATGAGAAAAACGGGGCTTTTGAGAAAACGATGATCCTTGAACAAAGTACTTTAACCGACTATTGTCACAATTGTATATAGCTTTTGCAGAAAATGTGTGGATTGAGTGTATTGTGTGCTGTAAACAGTGACGGACTAGGACAAAAAAACGGGCCTGGCATTTTGCACCTAGAAGCGGCCCCGTACCGGTAGACCGTGGAACAGGAAGGGAGGGGGGTCGTCTTAGGTCTGACAACGCCATACATGAAGCATCCAGCGTAACCCGCAGAAGTAACTCTACTTCGTCATCGGTCCAAACGAGAGAGTCGGCTTTTGTGCGGGCGATGGCCATCATTACTGTCTTGTTGTGTTTGTTTGTTTACAAAAGAGAAAGGACTTTATGTGCATGCGCTCTTTGTAGTACTGGGTTTTCGGTGGCTCTGGCCGTTTCCTGTTTACAGCGCCACATATCGGTGTGGCATATGTTCATTCATTCATCTTCTTCCGCTTTTCCGGGTCGCGGGGGCAGCAGTCCAAGCAATGTTCGGCTGCCCAGAACACAACACACCAGCCCCCATGAATCCTCCTGCAGGTGCTGGGTCCACAGGAGGATGGCTCACATCACAACAGCCTTGATGTATCTTCCGCTATGTAGGCTACCAGGTGGGGTTGCCCAAGGACACAACGGCAGCGCTCATCTGTGGGATTCGAACCACCAACCCCTGGATCAGTAGACAAACGCTCTACCAACTGAGCTCCTGCCGCCCTGTGTATGTATACATGTATTACATCGTAATAATAAAATTACTTCTTCTGGACGCGAATATTTACTTATCCGACACGTGTGTACGCAAATTTTTTTCAACCTGCATTTAAAAAAAAATCCAGGAACGTTGTCATGTGGACGTAGCCTAAGTCTACTGGACCAGACCAAGTCAGCCCCATGTGCTGAGGACATGTGCAGAACAGCTCACTGGGATCCTGCACTTTCTCTTCACACTGAGTCTGAAGCATGAAAGGATATCAGTGCTATGGAAGACTTCCTGCATTGTGCCAGTGCTCAAGAAGCCTATCCCATCTGGACTTAATGACTTCAGATCAGTTGCTTTGACATCTCATGTCATGAAAGTGTTTGAGAGACTTCTTAGACCCCTGGTTACACCATCCCTGGATCCTCTACAATTTACCTATCAGGCCTTGCCTGGTTTAGACCTGACCATATCACAAGTGATATATGGTCTGGGAGCCACCTTTGAAATATCTCGTAGCGGAGGTGTGGTTTACGATCGCCAACGGCTGTTTATTGGGCGTTACGAATGTCTATTTTTTGGCGTATACGTAGCCCATAGCCAATCATGTCTGTTGTCAGTTCAAACTACAAGCTTCCGTCTTGCCACGCCTCCCCGCTCTCTGATTGGCTCCCAGAATCGGGAGAGCTCGCTTGCCATAGTTGCCAGGCCAGGTTTTCAGATCGGAATGAACGAAAGCAGCCTGGGATTTCCCAGGTTATATCAGGCCCATATTAGTGTGGATGATGCTTTAAAGGGGTAGTGTTTTTTTTTATGTTAATCTGTATGGGTTTCCTTCTAAAAGTTCCGTGTGTTGACACCGGCTTACCTCTGACAGTCTCAGCTGATCCCGGTTCGGCTCGCTTTCTGGAGCCCACGTAAGTAGGTCCGGTAACTTCCCTGGGACATGAAATAAAGCTCGTTTTTCTTCTCAAAACAAAACATTTGTTAGAAAGGTGATATATTTGTGTCCGAAACAGTTGCCCACGAAACATCCAGCAGCGTATTTCGCATTCACGTATTGCCTCTCTCCACTCGTATCACTACGCTCATGTTAACTCTATGAGCCTGTTCACCTTCAGCGGATGTCTACGCCAAAGTTTACAAGTGAGCCCATTACCATCCAGGGTCATGATGTGGAAATAGTTGACGGCTACAAGTACCTTGTGGAGGGAAAACTGTGGAGGGAAAACTGTAATACTGTCTACAGGAAGAGCATGAGCAGACTCTATTTCCTGAGGAAACTCAGGTCTTTCAATGTGTGCATCAAGTTACTGGAGATCTTCTACCAGTCGGTGGTGGCCAGCGTTCTGTACTTCGCTGTGGTCTGCTGGGGGAGCACCACCAGTAAAAGGGACATTGGACGGATTGCCAAACTGTGCAAGTTACAACATAGTCTTTTTTGGGGGAGAGTCAGGGGTTCTTTGGTTTTTTGGGTTATTTATGGACAAAATAGTAAAATAAAAACACCAGGATCCTGTAGAGCGGGTTAATATGAACATTTTAAGACCAAAATCACAAGGCTCACTGCAGCAGTTACAGAGAGAGGGACCACAATTTTGCAATGTAGTCAATGGAGCCAGAAGCACGCCCATGCCCATGTTCTATTTGGAACGTGGCGGCGGTTAGCTATGTCCACAAAGTCTATGGTTCAGACCAACTTTTGCTTTTATCTCAACTCTCTCTCTTAAAGTCTGATTCAGCTTGGAGTATCAGGGTGGAGTTTTGGTCCTAATAGGTCCAGAACACTTTCGGTGATTCTCAGACTGAGAATGTGCCCACAAGTGTACGTGAAGGTTCCATTGGTGAGTCACTGGTTAGTTTGGAGAGTGGCTCTGCTGAGTTGAGACTGCTGTAGTTTAGTTGTTTTGGTGTGGGTGAGCCTTGTGCTGAGAAAATAAACAACAAGAGTTGGTGTGTTTCTTTACACCAGAACACTAACACTCAAACACAAACCTCATCTGTAAAAGTTCAGTTAAGCTCAGCTGTACTTCAGTGAAAATGTTTCTGCCTGGACAACCGAAGATAAAACTGGAGAAGAGTCGCCTCTCCAGAGATGTGACCTGTAATTTGATCTGGTGGTGGTATTTTTAGCAACGAAACATTCGAAATGAAAGTTCCCAATTTTTCCCCATGTATTTAAGTAAACTGGTTTTATCCCAGTACAGATATATTGTATAAGCAGCTCATGAGGTCAGAATACAATAGCTGTGTACTGTCTGTATCGAAATATGGAGTGTTTTATCATCTGAAAATCAGGAAATACACAGTTAGCGTGTTAGTTGCTGTCACAGTCAAAGTGCTCATCATGGTGAATAATTGGTATGTTCAAAATGCATAAAGTAAGTAACGAATGACTTTGGACCACAGCAAACTACACTCAACAAAAATATAAATGCAACACTTTTGTTTTTGCTCCCATTTTTCATGAGATAGACTTAAAGATCTAAAATTCATTCCAGATACACAATATTACCATTTCTCTCAAACATTGTTCACAAATCTGTCTAAATGTGTGATAGTGAGCACTTCTGCTTTGCTGAGATAATCCATCCCACCTCACAGGTGCGCCACATCAAGATGCTGATCTGACATCATGATTAGTGCACTGTTGCGTTTATATTTTTGTTGAGTGTAGTTCTATTTTTCATGTTTTTAAGACAGTAAAAATCTACAATGCCTATAGATCATGTCATACTGTCAAACATTTCAAGCAAAGTAGTGGCAGATGGCACACCTTCACCCAGAAAAGCACCTTTAAGTCAGGATAAAATGACTAGAACAGTGTCTCTCAAACTGGAGAAGGACACTGACTTCAGATTGATCATATGTAGAACTCAATTCAGAGTGATCCAGGGAGGTACCCACCTGCATTTAAAGTGTACTCTGATTGCTTGGAGAGGCGTTCAGCTGCAGATGTTTAGATTTCTCCACTGTGGACCGGCTTTTATTTCATTGTTTGGCCCCATTCAGGTCCCATATTATGACTTTGAGCTACATCAGAAACCTTGTTATCTCCTCGAAAACCAACCTGGAGCTGTGTTTTGTTTCATTCACACATGTTTGAGTAACACTTTATTATTTATCCACATCCTCAAAGCTCAAAATGCTCTGTTCCACCTTGTGATGTCATGAAACGGTAGTTTTCAAGTTAACAGCTACTTTTTATTTTTCCGTAATCCATTTCCAGGGCTGAAATGATCCAAAAGATTTTAGTGAAGGTGTGTGGAATTTAAAAACACAGTGGAGCACTTCCTGTATTACCACATGACATCACAAGGTGGAAGAGAAGAATTCTAAAGGCTAAATATGCAGGGTTTGTGTGCAAAACGTGTGAATGAAACAAAACACAACTTAAAGGTACAGTGTGTAGGATTCGTGGTGCATAGGTGGTGTAGGTACCATGCACTTCCTCTTTTGGCTACGGCAGACCTCGAGGGTCACCCGGGCGCGCCGTAACGTGGACAGCTCGCGTACCGGCGCGCACCAGGCGCTGTGTGAGCTCTAGCCGACAACTACGGTATAAATAAAACGCCGTCCCGTTTTTCTTTTTGCATGAAAACACACATTCCCGATCATGTACCATGACACTCTACACATCAAATGAAACCTTACAGTCTCCTCTTTTTGACTATGCAATTCATTTCCCGGCACAACAATCACTCCCCGAGCACATGGGGCTTTTATACGGAAAAGCACAAAACAAGGTTTGTTACTTGGCTTACCTTAGAATGCTTTGCACAGGTCAAACTCTGTATTTCACCATAAACTTGGTCTCAATCTGTCCGTAAGGATCCAGCAAATAAAATCCAGTAAAACAATTTAGTCCAAAACACGTGTTAGATCCATTACGACGTCTGATCCGGCAGCATGCTTGTGTTGTTTACCCAAAACCACGAGCCTTGCCGAAGGCGGAGCCCAAATGTCCTTCTGCGGCTCTCGTATTCAAAATGGCTGCCTCTGCATGGGGAAGATCCCCCTTTTATGTGACTATATCTAAGTCCAAAAGAATACTTTGATTTCATGATGGAAGTGAAAAGGCTTGGAAAACAATGTATTTTTGAATGGGTATCTTCAATTTCGGTAATTAACGGGTAAAAATCTTACACACTGTCCCTTTAAGGTATGTTTGTGATGAGGAAACTACATATACATATATACTACATTGTTATTGTGATTGGGCTCACCTTTTCCACAGATCTGTCACCCGTTTGTCTCCATGGTGATAGGTTCTAGTCGCGGTGTTTTGGGCGTGTAGAGCAGTAGATATTTGCATGTGATGCTGCTCCCTCGTCTCTCTGTCCCTGATTTAGGATTCAGTCTGGTACATTTTCCGTTTGGTGTCATTTTGATGTAGGGAAGATTGACAGGCCGAGTAAACAGACAAACCGAATCTTGCTCCCTGGATGTGGCGACAAGAAGCAAACGCACATATTCAAAACACACTCTATAATACTCGTTTTGAATTTAGAATAAATGGGACTGTAAAATGGCAACTGAATGATTAAAGAAGCAGGTATTTGACTTCTGTGGGCTATTAACTGCTAACACAGGACATATTTAGATCACCATGTTCCCTTTTCTTGTTTCAAAAATGCGAAAGTCGCCAAAAACAACTCACTTTTGTTTTAGATGTTCTGCTCTCCTCGCTAAGTCACTCACCCTTCAGAGCACCAATACAACTAATGAAACTACTGCACATCATATCAGGTTTGTCAAGTTGCTGTGTACAGTTTTATATCATGACTTTCTATATTTATGGAGAATTGTCATGTGGGAGCATGGGTGACGTAGGCTTGTGGGCGGAGCCTTAGACAGGACGGTTTGAATAGGGCCCAGGAGAGATTGCTAGATTACTCAAACATGCATGGATGACATCTAAAAAGTCTTCAGGCATGTTTCTGCTGAGGGAACAATGTTATAACATGCCACCTGCTTGTTGCTATACATATGTTATTGTGTTGCCGTTTCTGGTGGAGGGTTCATCAAATACTTTTCTCCGTAGAGATGCTATTGCTTTGTCTGGAATGTTTCACAGTATGGCATTAAACCTTTCTATCTTCATGGAGACCAACCCAGACCAAGTTACAGGTCAGATCTGTGGAGAGGCGATCTCGCTTACAGTCAGAATGTCTGTTTTTTGAGGTATTTTTGAGCTATAAAACCACCTAAATAAATGTAAATTAGAGCAGCCCTGTTCCCAATTTGTCCCCATGTATTTGAGTAAAATTGGTTTTGTCCCTTGAGTTGCTGTCTGTATTTTATTGTCTAAGAATCACAGACAATATACACCGTTAGCATTCTAGTTCATAGCTCATTAGTGCTCATTGGGGTGCATAATTAGGATGCTCTGAATGCATAATGAAAGTAAGAGACGAATCACTTGACCACTGCAAACTGTTTAGAATGAACTAGTTCTGTTTTTCATGCTTTTAAGTCAGTAAAAACCTGCTACAGTGCTTTAATAAAACATAAATGCAAATAGATAATGTCATACTGTGGAACATTCCAAGCAAATTACAGTGGTACCTCACCTTACGAATGACCCAACAAACGAAAATTTCAAGTTACGAAACGCCTTCACGGTAAATTTTGGTCTCTAGATACGAAAGAAAATTCAAGCTACGAAACGCGAAATCTCAAAAATTCAAATAATGCGCGCTCAGCCACACACATTATACGCTTTTCTCAGCCTGGATTTAAACTTTTCTCACATTTGTCTCTCGTTTAAACACTCAAACTTTCATAGATTTTCAACAAAATTATTAATAGTGAAGTGTGGGGGGAAGGGGGAGGGGGGAGAAAACTGCGCTCTAACACGTGTGTGATAGCGCCATGTGTGACAGCTGACCCGGCGCTGCCAGCAGGTCTAGACCTGGACTAAATCAGGACTAAACCTGGACTAAATCAGGACTAAATCAGGACTAAACCTGGACTAAATCTGGACTAGACCTGGACTAGACCTGGACTAGACCAGGTGGATTAAAGCGCCGCGCATGGGTCTATTTCCTGGTTTTGTTTCGAGTCACAGCTGAGGCGAGCCGCTGCTCGCATGCAGGTCTAGACCTGCTCTCCAGGGCCCCTCCAGGCACGGAGCCCCAGACATCCAGGGACCCAGGGGGACACTGCCAGCCCGCCTTAAGAGCTCCCTAAGCGGGCATGGGTCCGGGGATTGTCCCGGTCACCGGCCTGGAGGTCTTGAAGAGGCCGACCTCACGGTTCTGTCATGCCGCTCTCTGAGCACCTTACGCGGGCAGGTCTAGAGGAGCGGCTCACCTCAGCTGTGACTCGAAACAATATCAGGAAATAGACCCACGCGCAGCGTTTTAATCCACCTGGTCTAGTCCTGGTCTAATCCTGGTCTAGTCCAGGTTTAGTCCAGGTTTAGTCCAGGTTTAGTCCAGGTTTAGTCCAGGTTTAGTCCAGGTTTAGTCCAGGTCTAGACCTGCTGGCAGCCGGGTCAGCTGTCACACATGCCGCTATCACACGTGTCAGAGCGCAGTCTTCTCCCCCCTCCCCCTTCCCCCCACACTTCCCTATTAATAATTTTGTTGAAAATCTATGAAAGTTTGAGTGTTTAAACGAGAGAGAAATGTGAGAAAAGTTTAAATCCAGTCTGAGAAACCAATCAGAACACAATGTTACACTATCAAAAAAGTTACACTATAAAAAAAAAACTTGGATCGGGGCCTTGGAACGAATCAGGCTTTTTCCATTGAAATAGCTACTCAACTTACGAATTTTTCACGTTACGAAACCACTTCTGGAACGAATTAATTTCGTAAGGTGAGGTACCACTGTAGTAACATCTCCATGGAGACAGGCAGATGACACACCTTCAACCAGAAAATCTGTAGTGCACCTTTAAGTCAGGATAAAATAACAGTGTCTCTCAAACTTTTCACACCGTGTACCACCATAGAAAAGATCTGGCTTTCACAGTACCACCAGATCTCCCTCTGTGCTGATTCTTGTGTTGCTTCAGCTTTAAAAAGTATAAAAATGCATGAAAAATGGATTAGGATCTTTTTTCAAACTGAAGAGCTGTCCAAGTACCACCTGAAGGAGCTCACGTACCATCAGTGCTACACAATCAATCAAATCAAAATCACCGTATTTGTCCCGAAGGGCAGGTTAAACACACTGAGCAGTAAAATACAATATAGAAATAGAATACTAATATTCCGAGCCTCCTTCTGAGACATGCTGGAGGGTTTGTCTCTCGGCTGGCCTGGGAAAGAGTTGGGGTCCCCCCGGAGGAGCTGGAGGAAATGTCCAGGGTGAAGGAAGTCTGGGATTGTTTGCCCCTGCGACCTGGCCCCAGATAAATGGGGGAAAAAATGGATGGATGGATGGATGGCTGGAATACTAATACTAAAATAGACATTTCAAAAGTATGCAGCTCAGCAGGTTGAGTCATCAGATCCCAGGGCAGTTTGAGGAGAGTAACAGCCCTCAGGACAAAAGTGTCTCTATGTCCTGCAGCATCACAGCAGCCTCCAGGGCCTCTCCTAAGCCTCTCTCTCCGCTCTGTTGTTTGTGTCGGGGATGAGACCGGACATTCACTCTGGAATGTCTTCTGACAGATTTTGTGTACAAAGTCTGTTGCATTGTTGTAAAATGTCTACAGACATTTTGTCGCATTTCAGAGCTCTCTGGGTAGCATAGCTATCTCCAAACAGGGTCCCCATGGCTACAGGGAAAAAAAACAAAAAACAAAAAACATCATAAATGAGACAGTCCAGTAGTCCTTAAAGGAGAATTAACGTTTTTTAACAATCTGAGCCTTATTTCGGTAATAAAACAAGTTGTTTTACTCACCCATAGCACTTTGGTGTCATATGGAGCACTTCCAGAGATGTTTTAGATTAGCGATAGCCGTAGCGCGAGTTCTCGGGGCATATATTATATGCCCCGAGCGGTCTCCAAATAACACAAACTTTAGCACTTTTCAAATCATAGAAGCTCAATGTCTTGAGGACGCCAGAAACAGGAAAGGAGGACACTTGTGTCCAAAAAGGAGGACAAAGGCCCTAAAGTGAGGACACCTTGTTTTTTTGTTGTTGTTTTTTTCCCTCGAGGGGGATTATGAATAATGTATGAAGTCAACATATATTTATTAACATGGAACACCCATCAAAAAGAAAAATGTGGCAAATTATGGTCAAGATGATATGAACAAAAAACAATATCATCACTAATTCAGTGAAAAAACACAGTCTTTGCCCTGCCATCATATGCCATGGCAAAGAAGAAAGAAAT
This sequence comes from Paratrypauchen microcephalus, assembly GCA_036785185.1. Taxonomy (NCBI): domain Eukaryota; kingdom Metazoa; phylum Chordata; class Actinopteri; order Gobiiformes; family Gobiidae; genus Paratrypauchen; species Paratrypauchen microcephalus. Next base: position 329,112 of record JAVJIX010000089.1, on the reverse strand, counting down.
GCAGAACTAGTAGTTCTGCATTTCACTTTTAAGAGGTCAGATCTCGCTACCTGGATTTGTGTAATTCGCACAAAATCCCCAAAATATTATTTGCAATTATGAAAGCCGTAATGTAAATATTGTAACGTATTTTAACTGTCGACATTGAGAGGAAACGTAAGTGAAACCTGTTCCGCACGGCACTAAAGAAAACAACATTTTAAGGGACAGTAATAAGGCGATGAAGATGGAAGAAGGAGCCAAGTTGCACCTCAAAGAGTGGCTGATAGCGCAGATAGAGAGCGGACAATACGAGGGGCTGACGGGCTGAGTAGCAAGTGTAAATAATGGGTGGGGATTTATGACGATTTATGCAACGGTGGCCGATGAGGGTCCGAAAGGAGGACAAAATGTATAAAGGAGGACACGTGACAGACGGCCGGACAGACAGCTCTAAAACCGGACTGTCCAGACGAAATCCGGACGAATGGTCACCCTAACGCCAGTGCGCATGTGCGGAGTCACAGTTTATTTCACTCTCCGCTCCCGGGATCCAAACATAAAACGCAAAGCTGTACATTATGGATAAATCTCAGATTACAGGCCACTTTTGACTCTAACGAAAGCGTAGACTAAGACATTAAGCTTCTATGATTTGAAAAGTGCTAAAGTTTGTGCTATTTGGAGACCGCTCGGGGCATATTATAGGCCCCGAGAACTAGCGCTACGGCTATCGTTAATCTAAAACATCTCTGGAAGTGCTCCATATGACACCAAAGTGCTATGGGTGAGTAAAACAACTTGTTTTATTACCGAAATAAAAAACGTTAATTCTCCTTTAACTTGCTCTTCTTACTTGGTCAAAATCCACAAAGTTCAAAATGTAATAAAAACAAAAGCAAAACAAAACAAAATGCTCAGTGGGCCAATTAGTCAGCCACAAGAGCAGGCAACCACGACCATGACAACTACAGTATCTCATGTACCACAGTTTGAGAACCACTGAACTGAACCACTGAACCACTGAACCAGACCATGGCTTCATGGTCTGGTACTCGACGAGGACTAAAGTAGAATCACACCCACACTCAATCCAGTATAATTCAGAAGCAGGACTGTTCTCCCTGCACAGCCCCTGGAGACATCAGGCAGGGTTTGGTGATGTCCTGGTGGATGGAAGATGGTAGAGCACAGGTCCCATGTGTCTGATGTGTCTGAGCACTTTGTGAAGCACATACTGAAGAAGCACATTATTGTAGGAGTGAGTTGCCCTTTACAGCCTGTCATTTAGAGATGTGTGCGTGAACAGAATCAGGACAAAGCATTAGAGACGGAGAGAGAAGGGAGGAGGGAGTATGTGAAGAAAGAAGAAGCAAAGAGAATGGAGGGAATATGGGGGGAGGTGAGGATGGAGGAAGCGAAGACGGAGGAAGTGAGGAGGCAGGTACTGAGGAGACCAAGGAGGAGGGAGGAGATCAACAAAGAAGCTACTGCGACTTTTTATTATTCTGAGCCTGTTCCTCCATCTACTGTGTTCTTAGTGTTATTTACAGTTAGACAATATTATGTAACGTCTACCTGCTATTTCAGAATGTGTTTCAGGTATACATTTATTCTTAACAGAAGTAAGGTGGACAGAAGAAGTGTTTGCTGTGGTTTGGTGTGGTTGGAGGAGGAAGGCCAGTGGCTGCTTGTGCATGAGCTCAACTGCAAAAACAGTGAAGTGCCATTTTAAAGGGATATGCCACCCCCAGGTCAAACTTGGGCATCTCCCCGCAGTCCAGAGACTAAAATAAGTGGTGGAAAGCGTTTTTCTGGTGACGCAGCCATTGTCCAGGTCTGTCAGCACTGACCGCCGCGGTATCTGCAGCTACTCCGCGTTAGACTGGAGTCTAACGTCGCCAGAGAAAGATTTCGGCCAAAAGGAATTAATTTGCTCGATGCTTTTCCCAATTACTTTGTGTGTAGTGCGCATTCATATCGAGTGCAAATAAATGTGCAAATCAACACGGAGAGCTTGACTTGGTCATTTTGGGTGGGAACAATTTTTCAGTGCGGAAAAACACAGCCGAAGCACACACCACGCTGCCTAACAGGGGAACTGCCTTCCTGGTGCGTAACTGGGATTCCCCTGTCAGCGTGGTGTGTGCTTCGGCTGTGTTTTTCCGCACTGAAAAATAGTTCCCACCCAAAATGACCAAGGCAAGCTCTCCGTGTTGATTTGCACATTTATTTGCACTCGATATGAATGCGCACTACACAGAAAGTAATTGGGAAAAGCATCAAGCAAATTTATTCCTTTTGGCCGAAATCTTTCTCTGGCGACGTTAGACTCCAGTCTAACGCGGAGGAGCTGCAGATATCGCGGCGGTCAGTGCTGACAGACCTGGGAAAAAAATAGTCAAAATCATCCCTCTTCTAAAACGGGCATCCCTTCTTCCATCCCTTATGGCATTTTATCAATCAGGCATGAAAATCCCTAAACTTTTGGCGAATTTCGTCGTTTTTAAGTCAAAATGGCCAGTGCCAAGAGCCAATCATAGGCCGAACTGCGCTCCAGCTTCCAATCATGTTGCAGCATAATTACCCACCGATCACGCTCCCGCCAATCATGACGATTGCCGCTGTTGTGTTTGCGCCTGTTCGCCGATCAGCTGTGAGCGAGCCGTGTGATATTTACGCGGCATTTCCAAGAGAAGAAGAATCCTTAACTTGCTACGTTAATGCTACGTAAGAAGGAACTCTCGCCTCGGGACATGGGATACGTTCGGGATATGTCCTTTTCTCCGGAGCTCCGGATTATTAAAGACAACACGGCAAACTGTTAGAATGGATCTGACCGCATTCTTATGGCTGAGTCATATTATCAGATTATTTCTGCATCTATTTCGGCACTAAACCAGAACTAAACCAGGACTAAACCAGGTATAAACCAGGACTAAACCAAGACTAAACCAGATCTAAACCAGGACTAAACCAGGTCCAAACCAGGACTAAACCAAGACTAAACCAGGTCTAAACCAGGACTAAACCAAGACTAAACCAGGTCTAAACCAGGACTAAACCAGGACTAAACCAGGACTAAACCAGGTATAAACCAGGACTAAGCCAAGACTAAACCAGGTATAAACCAGGACTAAACCAAGACTAAACCAGATCTAAACCAGGACTAAACCAGGTCCAAACCAGGACTAAACCAAGACTAAACCAGGTCTAAACCAGGACTAAACCAAGACTAAACCAGGTCTAAACCCGGACTAAACCAGGTCCAAACCAGGACTAAGCCAAGACTAAACCAGATCTAAACCGGCTCTAAACCAGGACTAAACCAAGACTAAACCGGGACTAAACCAAAACTAAACCAGGTCCAAACCAAGACTAAGCCAGGACTAAAACAGGTCTAAACCAGGTCTAAACCAGGTCTAAACCAGGTCTAAACCAGGTCTAAACCAGGTCTAAACCAGGGCTAAGCCCCCTCCCTTTAAAACGTGATGGAGACTCGCAGTCTTCTCCTCAATTGTATTTTACTGCAGTCTAAATATGATTCCAGTCCTCCTTGAATGTCAGTGAGAAAATCTGCAGAATATGGCAACTTAAAGAAAAACAATTTCTGCAGATTTTTGATTTGATCTGTTTTTGCAATTGAACTCTTCTTATAGACACAAGCACTGATGTGTGCACATGTTCTTTATAAGAGGAGAAAAGTCAATAAACTCAGCAACACAGCTTTTTGAAGCTTTTGAAGTAGTCGTTTGTACCAAAAGGACTACACTGCCGAATCCTACATGTAGCACTGATTAAGAAAATAACATTAGAGAACAAAGTCCATATGTCACAGTGGGTGTATGCTGGTGGAGGTGAAAATAGGAGTTGATTGGCAAAATGGCGTTGAAGTGGCTTAAAGGAAAAGTAACATTTTTTTTTACAATTTGAGCCTTATTTCGGTAATAAAACAAGTTGTTTTACTCACCCATAGCACTTTGGTGTCATATGGAGCACTTCCAGAGATGTTTTAGATTTGCGGTTAGCCTAGCGCGACTTCTAGCCATAGCTCGGGGCATATAATATATTCCCCAAGCATGTAATATGCCCCGTGTGGGCTCCAAATAACACAAACTTTAGCACTTTTCAAATCATAGAAGCCCGATGTCTTAATCTACGATTTCGTTTGAAGCAAAAGTGGCCTGTAATCTGAGATTTATCCATAGTTTACAGCTTTGCGTTTCATGTTTGGGTCCCGGGAGCTGAGAGCACAGTCCACACATGCGCACTGGCCTCCTCATCTACTCGAAACTATGGCTAAATCTCGGATTACAGGCCACTTTTGACCACACGAAATCGTAGGCTAAGACATCGGGCTTCTATGATTTGAAAAGTGCTAAAGTTTGTGTTATTTGGAGACCGCAAACATGTGCCCCGAGAACTCACATGATGGAGATCGCAAATCTAAAACATCCCTGGAAGTGCTCCATATGACACCAAAGTGCTATGGGTGAGTAAAACAACTTGTTTTATTACCGAAATAAGGCTCAGATTGTAAAAAAAAACTTTACTTTTCCTTTAAAGTGATTAAAGATGACTTAAACATGCATGAATCACTCCAAATACAACTTTGGGTAAGAATGATGAGAGGAAACATGGTTGAAAAGTCACACTTGCAGAATAGGTCTGTTTTAAATCCAACTCATAGAGGAGCATATCAAAAGTGACTCAGATCTGCCTCACAGTATCAGTGATATTTCATGCCACTGGGCCATCTGCCCTTTCATGGTACGTCACACCACACCACACCACAACAAGGCCCCATAGCTGCACTGCACTGTGGGGAACAGTAGATTTTAATTTTGAACATTATGTAAAAAAGAGGTCAGAGGTCAGTGCAAGATGTACTCATGTGCGCTGATCACTCCACCACCTTCAGAACTTCTCTGATTTCAGGTGTTCCGTACTCCACCTGTTCATGTGATGTTTGTTTCTAACACTTCCCCACATGATCTGCCATATGGTGTTTTGACGTCAGAAAAAACATGCCAGTCTCTGATTGGTCAGTCTGCATTTCATTCCTGCCGACCAGCTCTCTGTGGGGATGAGACAGGACTCCAGACTCTTTGTATTGTATCCTCAAGCATCAACTCTTTTTAAATCAAGTGTATTTTTCAAAATACAAAATTCAATTATTTTTTTTGTTTTTTTGTACAGTCTTTCTTGCCGCTGGATACCATGATGTGTTGGGTGGTCACTTGGTGATTCTGCTGCTCAGTCCTCTGTGTGGTGCTTACTCATCTTTTGATGCTCGTCCCATTGATAAACAACAAAACAACACACACACTGGCCTTTACTGCAGTCCCTGTTCACTTAGGATACACTATATGGTATATACAACCTATTCTCACGCCGTATGTACACTGGGGGGAAATTTTCCATGCTACTGATTGGTGACATCGTCTGCCTAAAAAACTGAATGTTTAGGACCTATTGTGCTTATGTCTGCTATATAGTTAGAGTCTATAACACTATTATAAGCAAGTCCACTGACTACCATGTTAGTAAACCGTGGTGCCCAATGGGAGCTGATGTAGCTGCAAACACCTGAAGAGCCTTGAAGTTTTCTGCCCCTCCAATGGATGGCTGCACGTCACACTAGTAGAGAGTGAACCGCCCAGGAATCTGCTTGAAACAGCACCTGAACCAAAGGAACCTGGTCACACCAGTCCGAAGGAACCAAACTCACAGGTGTTATGAACTCCAGTCCACTTCAGGATGAGCACATGTGTGAAAGCCTCAGTCAGATCAGGTCTGGACCCAGCATGACCTGATGGAACCTTTGATGTATTCACATAAATAAAAAACAACAACAACGCACTATCCCTTTAAGCATCTTAATAAGCGGAAGAAAAGAAACCAGGATTCCCTCAGTAGTGTGGGAAATGTGCCGTCGCGCCGGGCTCCAGTCTTCTCGGAGTCGGGTTGTTTGGGAATGCGGCCCAAAGCGGGTGGTAAACTCCATCTAAGGCTAAATACCGTCATAGTCGACAAGTACAGTAAGGGAAAGTTGAAAAGAACTTTGAAGAGAGAGTTCAAGAGGATGTGAAACTGTTTCGAGGTAAACAGGTGGGGTCTGCGCGGTCTGCCCGGGGGATTCAACTCGGTGGGCAACTCGCGGGACCTCTCCCCGGGTGTCGCTGACCCCAGCCGAGCGCACTTCCTCCGCGGCGGTGTGCTGGCCAGGTAAGGCCAGGTAAGGCTCGAGGCAAAGGTGGCACGCTGCCCCGGTGCCTCCCGTCCAGACTTCGCCGCTTCCCAGGGCCGTGGGATCAGTGCCTGCTGCTGATACATGCGACCGGCACCTGACCCGAGCCTGCATGTGAAAAGAGACTGTCGTGGTTTGTCTTGATGTTGTTGTAAGAGGTGAGATTGAGATGTATAACAAATGATCACCATAAAGGTTTATGAATTGAATAAAAATGTTCATAAATAAATGTTCAGTTTGCCATGTTTAGCCTAAATAATTCGACAGCTAGCTAGCTTGCAGACAAGCAACCCATTATTTAAATAGGCTGCTAATTTTGTGGTAGGCAAACTAAGCTACATGTCTGCAGTTTCTAACTTTTCGTTTTAGCAGCAGAATGAATGATGGAAGTGATGCATCACATGAATTCTTTCATTCAAAATGGTTATATGACTAAATCTTATCACTATTTTGGGTAATGTGTGTTATGTTAAGTGATGCCCACGGAAAAGAGGCGGTTGGGGGGGGGTGAGAATGTATGCATGTGGGAGTGAGAATGTATGTATGTGGGAGTGAGAATGTATGTATGTGGGAGTGAGAATGTATGTATGTGAGAGTGAGAATGTATGTATGTGGGAGTGAGAATGTATGTATGTGGGAGTGAAAATGTATGTATGTATGTATATATGTATGTATGTATGTATGTGAGTGTAACAATGTATGTATGTATGTATATATGTATGTATGTATGTATGTATGTATGTGAGTGTAACAATGTATGTATGTATGTATGTATGTATATATGTATGTATGTATGTGAGTGTAACAATGTATGTATGTATGTATGTGAGAGTGAGAATGTATGTATGTATGTATGTATGTGAGTGTAACAATGTATGTATGCATGTATGTATGCATGTATGTATGTGAGAGTGAGAATGTATGTATGTGAGCGTAACAATGTATGTATGTGAGAGTGAGGCTGTATGTATGTGAGAGTGAGGCTATATGTATGTGAGAGTGAGAATGTATGCATGTGGGAGTGAGAATGTATGTACAGTATGTGAGAGTGAGACTATATGTGAGAGTGAGTATGTATGTATGTATGTGAGTGTAACAATTTATGTATGTATGCATGTATGTATGTATGTGAGAATGAGAATTAATGTATGTGAGTGTAACAATGTATGTATGTGAGCGTGAGAATGTATGTATGTGGGAGTGAGAATGTATGTATGTGAGAGTGAGAATGTATGTATGTGAGAGTGAGAATGTATGTATGTATGTATGTGAGTGTAACAATGTATGTGAGAGTGAGAACGTATGTATGTGAGAGTGAGAATGTATGTATGTGGGAGTGAAAATGTATGTATGTATATATGTATGTATGTATGTATGTATGTATGTGAGTGTAACAATGTATGTATGTATGTGAGAGTGAGAACGTATGTATGTGAGAGTGAGAATGTATGTATGTATGTATGTATGTATGTGAGTGTAACAATGCATGTATGTGTGTATGCATGTATGTATGCATGTATGTGAGAGTGAGAATGAATGTATGTGAGTGTAACAATGTATGTATGTGAGAGTGAGAATGTATGTATGTGAGAGTGAGACTATATGTATGTGAGAGTGAGACTGTATGCATGTGGGAGTGAGAATGTATGCATGTGGGAGTGAGAATGCATGTACAGTATGTGAGAGTGAGACTATATTATGTGAGAGTGAGAATGTATGTATGTGAGAGTGAGAATTTATGTACAGTATGTGAGAGTGAGACTATATGTGAGAGTGAGTATGTATGTATGTATGTATGTATGTGAGTGTAACAATTTATGTATGTATGCATGTATGTATGTATGTATGTATGTGTGAATGAGAATTAATGTATGTGAGTGTAACAATGTATGTATGTGAGCGTGAGAATGTATGTATGTGGGAGTGAGAATGTATGTATGTGAGAGTGAGAATGTATGTATGTGAGAGTGAGAATGTATGTATGTATGTATGTGAGTGTAACAATGTATGTGAGTGAGAACGTATGTATGTGAGAGTGAGAATGTATGTATGTGAGTGAGAATGTATGTGAGAGTGAGAATGTATGCATGTGGGAGTGAGAATGTATGTACAGTATATGAGAGTGAGACTATATGTATGTGAGAGTGAGAATGTATGTATGTGGGAGTGAGAATGTATGTATGTGAGAGTGAGAATGTATGTATGTGAGTGAGAATGTATGTGAGAGTGAGAATGTATGCATGTGGGAGTGAGAATGTATGTACAGTATGTGAGAGTGAGACTATATGTATGTGAGAGTGAGAATGTATGTACAGTATGTGAGAGTGAGACTATATGTATGTGAGAGTGAGAATGTATGTACAGTATGTGAGAGTGAGACTATATGTATGTGAGAGTGAGAATGTATGTACAGTATGTGAGATTGAGACTACATGTATGTGAGAGTGAGAATGTATGTACAGTATGTGAGAGTGAGACTATATGTATGTGAGAGTGAGAATGTATGTACAGTATGTGAGAGCGAGAATGTTTGTATGTGAGAGGGCCAGAATGAATGTCTTGAACAGCCCCTCACACACACACGTACGCACACACACACACACACACACACACACACATGCACGCGCGCGCACACACACGCACGCACATGCACACACACACACACAGCAGGACTCCCATGTGCCCCTTTGTCTGGGCCACTCCCATTACAGGCTAATTCACCATCAGTGCTCTTATCCTTTTAATACACTTCCTTAATGCGCGCGGCATAATTCTGCCTTCACTCACGGCTGCGGCGATGGCAGATAACGCACACGCAGTCCTGGAAAATCACACTCTTTGTCCCCTTTTTGGCATTTCCATTAGAATCTAGTGAAGAAAATCCATTTGGACCACACTAATCTTCTGTCTCCTCTCAGGACTACCTCTACAAGCACTTATAAAAACACACAAGTGAATGAAGGTGCTACATGTTGGAAAGGATAGTGCTCCACCATGTTTTTAAAGCCCAGTTAGCTTCACCGGATCTCTCACTACTTTATTTAAATAATACATCGGAGTTTGGAGCTTTCTACCATTGTATAACGTTATTCCCTCATCCGAAACCTGCCTGAAGAGGTTTTAGATGTCATCCATGCATGTTTGAGTAATTTAACAATCTCAATACGGTTAGCTGTAAAGATTATGTCCAATGCTCCACCCACAAGCCTACATCAACCACATGACAATTCTCCATAAATACACGAACATGATATAAAACTGTACACAACAACTTGACAAACCTGATACAGCATGTTGTGATAGTGCTCTGAAGGGGGAGTGAGGAAGGGAAAAAAAACAAACAAACATGTTAATAAGTTGTTTTCAGTGAATATAGCATTTTCAAAACAATAAAATGTAATGTGGAGATCTACATATGTGATGTGATAGCAGTCAATACAGAGAAGTCAAATACCATACCAGCTTGTCAAAGCCTGATCCTGTCAGATCTACGGAAGCTCACCAAGCGTGGGACCGATTAGTACTTGGATGGAAGACCTCTGGGAATTCCAGGTGCCACAGTGGGGCGCCAGTAGCAAAAACTGACATTGTGTCCTTAGGCAAGACACATTGCCTAGTATGAAAGTGGAGTGTGCGTGAGTGTTGGTGGTGGTCGGAGGGGCCGACGGTGCAGCTTTGCTTCTGTTAGTCTGCCCCAGTTGCCTGGAAGAATCCATGACTCATCGCTGTACCAGCGAGTGAGTCTGGTAACGTTTGATCCACAGAATGCGCTGCGGTTGCGCGTAGACAGACAGCTAAGTGAACCAATCAGAGATTGCGCCATCTTGATTCAAAACTGAGGCGGAACTTCCGCTGCCTAAGAGTGACTTTGCGGGCAAAGGCGGGTGCACTGACGTCACCATCTTTGAACGAATCAGAATCGCGGAGTCGGTTTGGAACCGGAGGAGCGAGAGTGGATGGAGAGTGTCCAAATGGTATCGCGGTGTATAGGAAATACAGAGAGATATCATTTGGCTGGCCAGGTAACTGCCCCAGAGCAGCTGGGGCTAGAATAGTAGCTTACCACCACCAAGTGTGGAGTGAATAAAGAATGAACTGTGAAGCGCTTTGGGTGTCTTGATAGGTGCTATGTAAATGCAGTGATTAATTAATAAATTCATTCATTCATTAAAATACCTCTCTTAAAAGAGCATATGGCAGATTAGAACTCTCATTTCACAAAATTATCATTTTAATTCCAAGATGGATTCTCACAATATTTGTGAGTTCCTCTTGGCCTCGGTGGAGGACGACCAATCACGTTGCAGCATTTAGTTTTGTACAGAAGCCAAAGGTGAAGCGCCCACATGAACCAAAACAAACGTGGTGGCGCCCACAGACGAACTTGAGTATATTTTATACAGAATATTTAGTTAGTGAAAAACATGCAGAAGGAAACAGCTTTGCATTTGTGCACAGGGAAGATGTCTTTGTTTTTCAGCTGGATTTAACTAAAGTTTGATTTTTTATCTTGTTCTGCTGTTGTGACATTTGAATCTGATACAATCAGATTCAAATAGTCGACATGACGCTCCATGTTTTCCAGTCACTTTCAGTGAGAGCTGTTCCAGATGGATCATGGGTAGAACTAGAACCAGAATCTAAATAGCACAACAGTGATTAGACGAATGAAAATAAACCATAACATCTTTACTTTGTTAACATTTTAGAAGAAGAAAAGAAGAAAAATGCCTTTTTTGTGCATAATATGTGGTTGCGTGTTCCACCATTTCCTGAAAACTTATTCAGTACTGTGGTCTGTATGTGTCTATAGGTGGCGCTGTGAGGGTGGTCTTGGTTAGTTTGTTTTATTAACTTGTTGAAGATGAATATTGTGATTTACAGGATGTCCAGTCTGGACATGGATATCTGAATGATGCATCTGTGTTATGTCGCCTCCTGGTGTCATGGAGCATAAATCATATGACATGGGCCGTTTCCCAATTCAGTGACGGCACGCTTGTGAGTGTGCCGTCGGTCTGTCGTCGAGACGCATACTCGCTCTGTCCTTAGTGCACTACGTTTCTCACATGGCCGCCTGCGAAATTGAACAGGTCCCGCCTCAGCTCAATGAGCCGGGTGGTCTGCTCCTTGTTCCCTAAAGACAGAAATATTATACTATTGCGACTAGTAATACTTGGAATTGGGACATGGCCAATGTTCCCCCTAATTTTTAATGTGTCTGAGCAAACACACTAACTCCACATCCGAAATGAACCCCCCCCCGCGCGGCTCGCACTTTGCAGATATAAAAAAATGACCCCGCGGCTGAATAAAAAGCTCTTTCGTCCCTGGTTTACAGGGCACGGCACAAGTTTTCTTGTGCGCTGAGAATGTGCGAACAGTGCACAGCTTAGAGTAAACGCTGGACATGGCGATACTGTAGAATATCCAGCATTACAACAGCAAAGGAAATATAGAAGTGTAAGGGGAAAAGCATGTGAACGGTAATACAGGTGCCGTGATCTATGCCGTTACGGCTACTGTCACACATGTTTAGCGTAGTTTATGAAGAGTTTCATGTAGCATAGTTGTAGGTGAGGAGAACCAGTACGTATATTTTATAGTGACGTCGCAACTCTCACTTGTGGATGTCGCTGGCGAGTCGGTCTTTGTAGTCCCGCGCTGTGCATGCTGGGGCTTTTAAGTGTGCGGAGCGTGCATGTTTGCACACTTGGTCCACGCCCCGATTTCCATGGAAACGACGGCGCCGTTCAGAGCTCGTCTTGACGGTGCAGGGGGAAAAAAACGAATGGAACGGCCCTTGTCGCGCCGGATATGACGCATATCCCGTTCCAAGGACGCTAACAAGCGTGCCGTCGGGGAATTGGGAAACGGCCATGGTGTATGTGTGGTGCCACATAACAAAGGAGCAGTTAGCCTTTTACCAATTCCTGGATCAAGTGAAGCCTTTCTTTGTGGAGCTGTGTTTGGGTGTTCTCTGGTTTCCTCCATCACTAAACACATGCACTGTAGCCTAGGCATTAGACTCTCTCTTTGCTGTGATAAAGGCTCTTACAAATGGCACACATAAAAAGAGAACATAAAGAACATGAAGAATCTGACATGAAGAGCCTGTCCTGACCCTGAGCTCAGATGGAGGGAGCAGCTGTGAGCTCTCTACAGTACAGACATTTCATCTGAGCAGAGGAGGAGGAGGAGTGGCAGCTTCAACACCCTTCATCATCGCCACAGTAGCCCGTCACCTAGCAACCTGTACACAATAGCGGCAGTCGCCTTGGCAACAGCTTGGTTGAGCCAGAGGACGAGGCATGCACGGGAAGACAGGTAGACAGATGGAGTGATAGAAGAGAGGTGTGAAAATCACAGCTCCACAGGTGAGAGCACAGTCTAATGAGGACTGCCCACGCACAAAAACACGTCAAACACACATGCACACACAGCGCTCCTGGATATAGTGCAGTGTGAGGACCATGGCTCTCCCCGGGGGGCAAGAGGCTCTTCTTGCCCCCTGTGGCTGCACATTGCCTTTGGCAGTACAAATAGAACAAACAGGCCCACCACATGCACCTTAAAATGTGAGCTTTTCTCACCTATGGCCCTCACACACACACACACACACACACACACACACACACACACACACACACACACACACACACACACACACACATGATCCTGATCATTGGGCCAACCTTAAGATGAGCTCCTGCAACATCTGTGCTTTGGACCAAAGCATATCATGTTCTCCATGTTCTCCCACCATGTTTTCTCATGTTCCTGTATTTTCCCATCTTCTTCCATATGTGACCTGCCACGGGAAAAGCCGGCACATGTCAGGATTGTTAAACATGAGAAAATCAAGTTAGAAGCTTTTTTTTTTTCTCCAAAATTTGTTATTTTCGTTTTTTTGCAGAATGTGCTACTTGAGATCATGAAGAAGCCACTCCATGTTTCAGATAACAGCATTGGTTGCTTTAAAGGGATATGCCACCCCCAGGTCAAACTTGGGCATCTCCCCACAGTCCAGAGACTAAAATAAGTGGTGGAAAGCATTTTCCTGGTCACCCAGCCATTGTCCGAGTCTGTCAGCACTGACCGCCGCGGTATCTGCAGCTCCTCCGGCTTAGACTGGAGTCTAACGTCGCCAGAGAAAGATTTCGGCCAAAAGGAATTAATTTGCTCGATGCGTTTCCCAATTACTTTGTGTGTAGTGCGCATTCATATCGAGTGCAAATAAATGTGCAAATCAACACGGAGAACTTGACTTGGTCATTTTGGGTGGGAACTATTTTTCAGTGCGGAAAAACACAGCCGAAGCACACACCACGCTGACAGGGGAATCCCTGTTACGCACCAGGAAGGGAGTTCCCCTGTTGCGCAGCGTGGTGTGTGCTTCGGCTTTCTTTTTCCGCACTGAAAAATAGTTCCCACCCAAAATGACCAAGTCAAGCTCTCCGTGTTGATTTGCACATTTATTTGCACTCGATATGAATGCGCACTACACAGAAAGTAATTGGGAAAAGCATCGAGCAAATTAATTCCTTTTGGCCGAAATCTTTCTCTGGCGACGTTAGACTCCAGTCTAACGCGGAGTAGCTGCAGATACCGCGGCGGTCAGTGCTGACAGACCTGGACAATGGCTGGGTCACCAGAAAAACGCTTTCCACCACTTATTTTAGTCTCTGGACTGTGGGGAGATGCCCAAGTTTGACCTGGGGTGGCATATCCCTTTAAAAGCATACATTTTGTCTATGAAATTGGCTTGTTTTTCGGAAAGAAAGGGGCGTGTGTAAATGACCATAATTACCATAACAGCGTTCCTGGCCAAAACAGTGACGATTAGCACTGTTTTGTTTTTGCCTGTTCACCTATCAGCTGTG
>JAVJIX010000089.1:302500-310000 GCA_036785185.1 Paratrypauchen microcephalus | reverse complement strand
GCATTGAATTGCCACTCATAATTAATTGCGTTAATTTTTATAACGCGTTAATTTGCAGTGTAATTAATTAATCTAATTAACGCATTAAACTGACAGCCCTAATTTAAACATGTCCTAAAGTCTATAGAGTCAAAGTTTAGAAGCACATAAGATTATTCGCATATCCATGGTCTTTCGTCAGCTAAAGTATCCGATCGTATTCTATACATGAGCTCTGGAGAAACGGACATGTCCCGAATGTGTCCCGAATGTGTCCCGTGTCCCATGGAGAGACTTCCTTCTTTCCTTATTACGTAGCATTTACAGTCAAAGATTTTCTCCATTTTCACTGTCCTTATCCTGTTGAAATGCAGCATAAATATTCACGAGCTGCTCACAGCTGATAGGCGGAAAAAGAAAGCAAAACAGCGCTAATGTCATGGAATTGGTCAGCGGCGGCAGTATGGTCATTTACATGCCCCGATTCTTCCTGAAAAACAAGCCAATTTCAAAACGTATGCTTTTAAAACAACCAAGGCTGTTATCTGAAACATGGAGCGCCTTCGTCATGATCTCAACTTTGCAAAAAAACAAAAATCACAAATTTTGAAGGAAAAAACAAACAAAAAACACGATTTTCTCCTGTTCAGCAATCCCGAGTTGTGCTTTTCCCGTGGCGGGTCACATATCTGTTTGTGTGTATGTGATGCCTCTTGTGGTGTCTGTATCCTGGCTGCAGAGTGGCTGTTGTCATGGTTACAGGCACACCCATAGGTGCTGACTATGGTCTAGTTCAGCCTTGGAAGTAGTTGGGCTTGTTGTTTTGTTTTTTGGCCTATAGCCTTGTGAGTGGGCCCCTTCCTCTCCACTGTACTACTGAGCCAGTCCAGTGTTCAGGCTTCAGTTCTTCAGCTCGTTAGAATCACGAGATAGGGTCATGCAGACAACGATTCCATCTGTCAAAAACCTGCACACAAACTCACAGAAAACAATCCACAGTGCAGCGCTCAGGACCCATCTCCAGATCTTCATCAGGGCTACCTGAAGGATTTGACCTCTGTGCATATTATGTGCAAATATTTTTAGCTTTATGGCATAGACTGTATATATAAATGGACACAGCTAACATGCTAGCCCCCGCATTCCAAAGTGAAAGAAGTGAGCATGGGCAACAGTGTTGGGCAAGTTACTCAAAAACTGTAATGCACTACTTATTACTTGTTACTGTCATTTTAAAGTAATGCCTTACATTACAATATTACTCTAAATAAAAAGTAAGGCATTACACTACTTGTGCATTACTTTAGTTACTCTCGCCAAAATGACTGGAAATAAGGATTTGGCATCTACAGTGCAAATCTCTCATGTGTCATGACTTTCACCTGCATCCAGGAGGTTTTGGGAGCTCTGGTCGGGTCAACATCAGTTTCGGCTGCTTTGTTGGGGTTGTATCGTTCCCTGTCTCATCCCCTCCTTTCCTGACTAATTTCGTGGTGCTATGGCACCTCTGCAAGTGCTTCGTCAAATTGCTTGTACTGCATTTCGACGTGGAAAGAGGTTTGGGGATTCACATTTAACTAAAATGTTCTTGGAGTCCTTATTTTGAACGAAGTGAAAGTAGTGGGCGTATGCCCATCTTGAAAAGGAGCTAGCACTATCCGATTCTTCTGGTTCTGTCATCCTTTGTCGGTCTGACAGTTCCAGACGAAGTAAAAGGAAATGTAATGTTCTGTGCGGACTTATCAGATTCAGTAGCTGATCTCGCGGTGATCCGCGAACTTTGTATGAAGAAAACGCAAAGCACATAAAAACAAAGCAGGTTAAAAATGCATTGTAATGTGCGTTACTGGCATTGTAACGAGTAATATATTACTGATTTTCTTCCCTGTAATGCGTTACATTACTGCGTTACACCAAAAAGTAATGCATTACAGTAATTAATGACTTTTGTAACGAGTTACTCCCAACACTGATGGGCAAATGGTTCCTTCTAGCTCTGGTTACAATTCACTTTGTAAAGAAAAAACGTTGCTTCACCAGTGTGATATGCAGCTATCGATAGGAGGGGCCCACAGTACGCGGCGCTTTGTTGTGATGACGTTTACTGCGACGTCAGCTTCCACTGGGCTCCGCAGTTTTCTAATGCAGAAGTCAGATGATTTCTTTCTTTTATTAAGTCATTTTAAATCAATATTACAATTAAAATGTGCTAAATATAACAATGATCCAAAATATGTCTGCTTTAAGTATTGAAGCTGTGTGTACTTCACAGGCAGGGAAGTCGGAGTGCCCAGAGGAAACTCAGGGAAACTCAGACAGACACAGGTAGAATATGCAAACTCCACACAGAAAAGCCATAAAAGACCTGCTTACCACCTCATGATGTCACCCACAGTGTTTTTACTTTTCCGTGGTTGCCATGGTTGATGTTAGCTGCTCTTATGGCTAACTGACTGGAATATTGGGCAGTTTTTAAACGTTTTATAATTTTGATGTTCCATTTTCAACATAATATTTGGGGATTTAACCAACTAAGAAGTGCTACTGTAGCACTTGTGGCTAAAGAGGCGTCAGAGAGTGTATGTTTACTTCCAGTTATTGCTGTATGCACTAAAACACAAGAGACACATCTATGACCACGCTATTCACGTCCAGGCACACTATAGCATTAGGTTATACCACATAGGACACTTCTAAATTACACAATTACATTTATCACAGGGCTCTCAAGTCTCACGCTTTGAGAGTGTGACACACGCAATTCGACGTGTTCACACGCTCACACGCCACACATGGCATTTCTCACGCTGATTTCTTTTGTTTTGTTTTGGTGCCCAGAAAATCAGTCTGTGTGGCTCAGTTTATGCAGGCACCGCGCATTTTCAGCAAAAAAAAAACTCACCCCCTCCTCCCCGCCCCGCTCCCCGGAAAAAAATCTGTGTCTCCTCCTCTGTCTCCCCCGCTGTCTCCTCCTCTCCCCCGGTCTGTCAGCGGACCCTCAGCCCGCGGTGAGCCGGGAAAGGCGCTCGGAGCCCGGTGTACTGTACCGGCTGTGCTGCGGACACACGGAGCGACCTGCAGCTCCGAACAGGTGAGTCACTCCCCGGACCGGTCCTGGTTTGGTCCTGATCTAGTCCTGGTTTAGTCCTTGTTTAGTCCTGGTTTAGTCTTGGTCTAGTCCTGGTTTAGTCTTGGTTTAGTCCTGGTTTAGTCTTTGTTTAGTCCTGGTTTAGTCTTGGTCTAGTCCTGGTTTAGTCTTGGTTTGGTTTAGTCCTGGTTTAGTCTTTGTTTAGTCCTGGTTTAGACTTTGTTTAGTCCTGGTTTAGTCTTGGTCTAGTCCTGGTTTAGTCTTGGTTTGGTTTAGTCCTGGTTTAGCTTTTAGTCCTGGTTTAGTCTTTGTTTAGTCCTGGTTTAGTCTTTGTTTAGTCCTGGTTTAGTCTTGGTTTGGTTTAGTCCTGGTTTAGTCTTTTAGTCCTGGTTTAGTCTTGGTTTGGTTTAGTCCTGGTTTAGTCTTTTAGTCCTGGTTTAGTCTTGGTTTGGTTTAGTCCTGGTTTAGTCTTTTAGTCCTGGTTTAGTCTTTGTTTAGTCCTGGTTTAGTCTTTGTTTAGTCCTGGTTTAGTCTTTGTTTAGTCCTGGCTTAGTCTTGGTATTCTATGTAGATGAATTTTTGTAATCAATAGGTTTCCAATATTTGGCCTACAGCTGTAGCCAATAACGGATATTTCCTGTTTAAATTGACACATTTATTAAAGTTCCTCATGGACTTTTCACGTATGTAAAAATAATAGAATGTTTTATTTGTTTAAAGGGATATGCCACCCCCAGGTCAAACTTGGGCATCTCCCCACAGTCCAGAGACTAAAATAAGTGGTGGAAAGCGTTTTCCTGCTCACCCAGCCATTGTCCGAGTCTGTCGCCACTGACCGCCGCGGTATCTGCAGCTCCTCCGCCTTAGACTGGAGTCTAACGTCGCCAGAGAAAGATTTCGGCCAAAAGGAATTAATTTGCTCGATGCTTTTCCCAATTACTTTCTGTGTAGTGCGCATTCATATCGAGTGCAAATAAATGTGCAAATCAACACGGAGAGCTTGACTTGGTCATTTTGGGTGGGAACTATTTTTCAGTGCGGAAGAACATGGCCGAATCACGCAGCACGCTGCCAGGGGAATCCCAGTTACGCACCGGGAAGGGAGTTCCCCTGTTGCACCACGTGCATTTCCACTCGATATGAATGCGCACTACACAGAAAGTAATTGGGAAAAGCATCGATCAAATTAATTCCTTTTGGCCGAAATCTTTCTCTGGCGACGTTAGACTCCAGTCTAAGGCGGAGGAGCAGCAGATACCGCGGCGGTCAGTGGCGACAGACTCGGACAATGGCTGGGTGAGCAGGAAAACGCTTTCCACCACTTATTTTAGTCTCTGGACTGTGGGGAGATGCCCAAATTTGACCCGGGGGTGGCATATCCCTTTAAAGGCACTCAGAGCACGATGGGAAAAATTGTTCACTCGCTTGTTCAAAAACAAATATGCCAAATTCCACAAGGTCTTTTTTTTAATTGAAGTGCAGGTCATGTAGGAACAAAGTACTTCTGCGATTAAAAAACAAAACAAAACAAAAAAACCTGTATAGAAAAATAATTTAACCGTAAAATAAAGGAAGAAATAATACATGTTGCCTCATTTTTATTCTAAAACTCAACTGAAGCTCATCTTTGCATTAACCCGAGGATAAGCACGAGCTCCTTTAGCAGAGGAAGCTCAGGAGGTTCCTTATTTTATTAGATCCATGTTCCTCACCAGTGGTCAGGAGCTCTGATGTTTCCCACTGTATTGTACAAGTATTCCACTCCAGCAGATTCAGAACATTTTCTGGATAAACTTTACATTACTAAACTTTACAACCATAATTACTATAGAGCCACTTCAGCCCATCTGAGATTAGAATGTGTTTAATGCCGCTTTGCGCACATTTGTTTACGTTTTATAGAAACAAAACAACACCTCATGGCTCATTTGCATAAACTTTAAAGGCCGAAAAAAAACCCATCTCTGTTCTTGTGCGCTGATGGTTAGCTCCTGAAAAAACAAAAAAAAAGTGCCTTAAAGGGACAGTGTGTAAGATTTTTACCCGTTAATTACTGAAATTGAAGATACCCATTCAAAAATACATTGTTTTCCAAGCCTTTTCACTTCCATCATGAAATCAAAGTATTCTTTTGGACTTAGATATAGTCACATAAAAGGGGGATCTTCCCCATGCAGAGGCAGCCATTTTGAATACGAGAGCCGCAGAAGGACATTTGGGCTCCACCTTCGCCTTCGGCAAGGCTCGTGGTTTTGGGTAAACAACACAAGCATGCTGCCGGATCAGACGTCGTAATGGATCTAACACGTGTTTTGGACTAAATTGTTTTACTGGATTTTATTCGCTGGATCCTTACGGACAAATTGAGAGCAAGTTTATGGTGAAATACAGAGTTTGACCTGTGCAAAGCATTCTAAGGTAAGCTAACCTCGTTTTGTGCTTCTCCGTATAAAAGCCCCATGTGCTCGGGGAGTGATTGCTGTGCCGGGAAATAAATTGCATAGTCAAAAAGAGGAGACTGTAAGGTTTCATTTGATGTGTAGATTGTCATGGTACATGATCGGGAATGTGTGTTTTCATGAGAATTTTATTTATACCGTAGTTGTCGGCGAGAGCTCACACAGCGCCGGGTGCGCGCTGGTATGCGAGCTGTCCACGTTACGGCGCACCCGGGTGACCCTCGAGGTTGCCGTAGCCAAAAGAGGAAGTGCATGGTACCTACACCATGCCTGGAAGAATCCATGACTCATTGCTGTACCAGCGGCGAGTCTGGTAATGCTTGGTCCAGAATGTGCTGCCGTTGCGCGTAGACAGACAGCTAAGTGAACCAATCAGAGAACAGTTAACGGACAGCGACGTGAACCAATCAAACAAAAGAAAAGAAAAAAAGAAAGGCCTCTAGAGCTGTCAGCTGCTGTGGTTTTAAGGAATCGATGTGTTTTAGGTCATTTCAGACCAATTTTACAGCTGAATGTAAGGGACGTTCAGTTTTCCGATGCGCCATCTTGATTCAAAACTGAGGAGGAACTTCCGCTGCCTAAGAGTGACGTTGCGGGCAAAGGCGGGTGCACTGACGTCACCATCTTTGAATGAATCAGAATCGCGGAGTCCGTTGTTAACCGGAGGAGCGAGGGTGGAGCGAGGGTGTCCAAATGGTATCTCGCTGTATAGGAAATACATTTGGCTGGCCAGGTAAACCTACACCACCTATGCGCCACGAATCCTACACACTGTACCTTTAAAACCAAAGTATGGAGCGAGTTGTCCTTTTTTTTATATCGATATATACGATATGTCAAAATCCATATTGAGTTTTTAAAAATATCTCGATATAATTTAAATATTGAGATATCGCCCACCCCTAGGTTATACCACATAGGACACTTCTAAATTACACAATTACGTTTATCAGAATGAAATACAGGGGGTCCTCGGGTTACGACGGTCTCGACTTACGCCGTTTTGTGGTTACGAACGCTCCCCCATAAAAAAAAATAAAAAATTACGCGTCATTCCATCTTACGCGGTTTAGCATGGTAAGCGTCGTAAACAAACGCGAACGGCGCGCAGCGCACGGCGGAAGAATACGCTCTGTTGTGGTTGTAGGGAGAAGAAGACGGCCTCGTGTGCGTGCCCAATGTGGGCAGAAGTACCTGATGTGAGCTCTGATCTGCTCCTATGAAAGCGGCAGTGATAACCAAGCAGCGTAGTGGTCTAATTATTGAGATGGAAAGGTTATTGGTGCTTTGGTTGGAAGATCAAAATAAAATTCCGACTTACGACGAAATTCGGGTTACGACGCGTCTTAAGAACGGATCAACGTCGTAACCCGAGGACCCCCTGTATTGACTTGAATTGTCATTTACCACCTGAAACTCAAGAGACACATCTATGACCACGCTATTCACGTCCGGGCACACTTTACAATTAGGCCCCCCCGAGTTGCCTTCAGCTGCTTGCGTGCATCCCCAGCGTATCTCCTGTCTAAAATCTCATTTGTTTCTTGTGCACATTAAGTATAAAACATAAAATGTCTCTTATACAAATATGAGGTATAAAAAAAATATGAGGTGGGTGGTGCTTTCTAAGCTATTATCACTCTATTACAGCATTACTAACTGTGCCTCATTATTATTGGTTCCACACTACTTCTGCAGTTCAGAGGACGAAACTTAAACGAGAATTAACGTTTTTACAATCTGAGCCTTATTTCGGTAATAAAACAAGTTGTTTTACTCACCCATAGCACTTTGGTGTCATATGGAGCACTTCCAGAGATGTTTTAGATTAGCGATAGCCGTAACGCTAATATATGCCCCGAGTGGTCTCCAAATAACACAAACTTTAGCACTTTTCAAATCATAGAGGCTCCATGTCTTAGTGTACACTTTCGTTTGTGTCAAAAGTGGCCTGTAATCCGAAATTTAGCCATA